>JASTWF010001497.1:0-77617 GCA_030390025.1 Squalus acanthias | reverse complement strand
ACACTGCCTGTCAGAAGAACTTTACTACACAACTAAATATTGTATGAATATCATAATTAGTATTTGTTTGTAGAATCTGTTATGAGGGAAATTTTCACAGCGGGGAGTAACCATATATTTGTTCTGAGTGTAGATGAGGCTTCAACCGATTGTCCAACCTGGAGAGACACAAGGACACCCGCACCATGGAGAAACCGTGGAAATGTGGGGACTGTGGGAAGGGATTCTCTTGCCCATCTGAGCTGGAAATTCATCGTCGCAATCACACCGGGGAGAGACCGTTCACCTGCTCTGTGTGTGGGAAGGGATTCACTCGTTCATGGAACCTCACTGTACACCAGCGCATTCACACCGGGGAGAGGCCATTCATCTGCTCGGTGTGTGGGAAGAGATTAATTTCTTCATCCCACCTCACTGCACACCAGCTTGTTCACACTGATGATAGATCTTTTAAATGTTCTGACTGTGAGAAGAGCTTTAAAAGCAGAAATTCTTTGCTGGCACACCAACGCACTCACACAGGGGAAAGGCCATTCACCTGCTCCGTGTGTGCGAAGGGATTTGCTCGTTCATCCAACTTGCTGGTACACCAACGCACTCACAGCAGGGAGAGGCCGTTCACCTGCTCCGTGTGTGGGAAGGGATTCACAGAGTCTGCCAACTTCACTGCACACCAACTTGTTCACACTGATAAGAGACCTTTTAAATGTTCTGACTGTGAAAAGACCTTTAAAAGGAAAAATGATCTGCTGGCACACCAACGCACTCACACTGGGGAGAGACCGTTCACCTGCTCCATATGTGGAAAGGGATTCATTCGTTCACCCCACTTGCTGAGACACCAACGCACTCACACCGGGGAGAGGCCGATAGAGTATAATGTGGGAAAGTGTGAGGTTATCCACTTCGGCAGGAAAACTAAAAAAGCAAACTATTATGTAAATGGAGAGAGATTACAAAATGCTACAGTTCAGAGGGACCTGGGGGTCCTTGTGCATGAAACACAAAAAGTTAGCATGCAGGTACTGCAAGTGATCAAAAAGGCAAATGGAATGTTGGCCTTTATTTCAAAGGGGTTGGAGTATAAAAGCAGGGAAGGCCTGCTACAACTGTACAGGGTATTGGTGAGACCACACCTTGAGTACTGTGTACAGTTTTGGTCTCCTTATTTAAGGAAGGATATACTTGCATTGGAGGCAGTTCAGAGACGATTCACTAGGTTAATTCCAGAGATGAGGGGGTTGACTTATGAGGAAAGGTTGAGCAGGCTGGGCCTATACTCATTGGAATTTAAAAGAATGAGAGGTGATTTTATTGAAACATATAAGATACTGAAGGGGCTCGACAAGGTAGATGCAGAGAGGATGTTTCCCCTCGTGGGGAAATCTAGAACTCGGGGGCACAGTCTCAGAATAAAGGGTCGCCCTTTTAGAACTGAGATGAGGAGGAATTTCTTCTTCAGAGGGTCGTAAATCTGTGGAATTCTCTGCCCCAGAGAGCTGTGGAGGCTGGGTCATTAAATACATTTAAGGTGGAGATAGACAAATTTTTGCAAGATAAGGGAGTGAACGGTTCTGGGGAGAGGGCAGGGAAGTGGCTTTGAGCCCAAGATCAGCCATGATCTTATTGAATGGCGGAGCAGGCTCGAGGGCCCTACTGGCCTATTCCTGCTCCTATTTCTTATGTTCTTATGTTCACCTGCTCCGTGTGTGGGAAGAGATTCACAGAGTCTGCCATCCTCACTGCACACCAACTTGTTCACACTGATAAGAGAACATTTAAATGTTCTGAATGTGAGAAGAGCTTTAAAAGCACAAGGGATCTGCTGAGACACCAGCGAGTTCACAAGTGACTGCAGGGGTTGGATTCTGCTGTTATTGCTGCTGTTAATCACATTCAGGACTGAACCATGTTCATTCTGATAGTTGGGGTTTGTTTCTGATGTTAATAACTCCCTAACTGGGCTGGAGTTTAATCTTCTGGATATATGCCAAATAAATCAGCTTTGTTTCAAACATACAGTCTGTCGAGTCCTTGACGTCTCCAAGATAAGAGGAGACTAATTGATGTCCTGTTACTGACTGCTCCATTTTTGGGCCTTTTCTCCTTTCTAACTCTAGATTATTTCAGTTCTCATACCTTCGGTTACTCTCATGGACAAGTCCCAGCTCCCCATAGCTTCCAGAGTGCCTCTCCTAGCCTTGGTATCCAGGGAAGGAATCGATAACACGCCCGGGATCACTAAACACAAAACCCAGTCTGTTAATCACTTTCAGCTACTGGACTTAGCGTCTGACCCACAGCATCTCTCTCACCTTCGATGTGTGAATAGAGCATCACGCCTGCAAATCTGGTTTATATTTAAATTAACTCAGGAAATGTATTTAACAGAAGATCAACAAGGAAACACATCACGGCCCAATAATCCAGCTCTACATTCACAGGAGGAAGTCTGTTATCTAACTCCTCGAGTGGACAAAATAAAGAAAGATCCCAAATGTAAGGGCCCCTCGAATACTTTAATACCTTTCAAATCATGACCGGTTCCTCCTTATTCTAGAATTCCCCATCCGTGTGGGAGTTGATATTGGTCAGTTTGATCAGATGGTTCGAGCATGGTGCTAATAACGCTAACGTCGCGGGTTCAATCCCCGCCCTGATGAGCTACGCTGTTTTGGCACGGGCTCGACGGGCCGAATGGCCTCCTTCTGTGCTGGAACCATTGATTCTATGGTCAAAATCTGCTCATTGGAAATTTCTCACTGATTTTTCTGATTCGAATTTCAAGCTGACCAGTTCCTTCACTGAGAATCTCCAAGGGGACTCTGATTTAAACACAGCTCTCCCCTCTTTTATATCCGGGATTAGAGTTTACGGGAATTTGAATACCTGACCACTCAAATTTAAAAGGGCCTGTCAGTGATATACAGACTGAACCAATCACACAGATCTAGGTCAGTTTGAACTATTCCGCTCTCCAGCCTGCAACCGATGAAACTTGTAACACTGAGGCTGAAATTCCACTTCCGTGCGCCGGGGGTACAAGCAGTGCTGGGCACAGAGGGAGCAGCTAACCGGGTTCAGAGAGGGCACAGTGGGCCGGCCCTTGACCTGGGTTTTACGGTGAGCATGTGCTGGGGCCCAAGCTCATTGGCAACGCATGGATTCCAGCCCTGGGACTGTACATGGGGATTCTAACCCTGGGACTGTACATGGGGATTCTAACCCTGGGACTGTACATGGGGATTCTAACCTGGGACTGTACATGGGGATTCTAACCCTGGGACTGTACATGGGGATTCTAACCCTGGGACTGTACATGGGGGATTCTAACCTGGGACTGTACATGGGGATTCTAACCCTGGGACTGAACATGGGGATTCCAACCCTGGCACTGTACATGGGGATTCTAACCCTGGGACTGTACATGGGGATTCTAACCCTGGGACTGTACATGGGGATTCTAACCCTGGGGACTGTACATGGGGATTCTAACCCTGGGCACTGTACATGGGGATTCTAACCCTGGGACTGTACATGGGGATTCTAACCCTGGGACTGTACATGGGGATTCCAACCCTGGGACTGTACATGGGGATTCTAACCCTGGGACTGTACATGGGGATTCCAACCCTGAGACTGTACATGGGGATTCTAACCCTGGACTGTACATGGGGATTCTAACCCTGGGACTGTACATGGGGATTCCTAACCCTGAGACTGTACATGGGGATTCCAGCCCTGGGACTGTACATGGGGATTCTAACCCTGGGACTGTACATGGGGATTCTAACCCTGGGACTGTACATGGGGATTCTAACCCTGGGACTGTACATGGGGATTCTAACCCTGGGACTGTACATGGGGATTCTAACCCTGGGACTGTACATGGGGATTCTAACCCTGGGACTGTACATGGGGAGTCTAACCCTGGGACTGTACATGGGGATTCCAACCCTGAGACTGTACATGGGGATTCTAACCCTGGGACTGTACATGGGGATTCTAACCCTGGGACTGTACATGGGGATTCTAACCCTGGGACTGTACATGGGGATTCCAGTCCTGGGACTGTACATGGGGATTCCAGCCCTGGACTGTACATGGGATTCCAACCCTGGGACTGTACATGGGGATTCCAACCCTGAGACTGTACATGGGGATTCCAGCCCTGGGACTGTACATGGGGATCCAACCCTGGACTGTACATGGGGATTCTAACCCTGGGACTGTACATGGGGATTCCAGTCCTGGGACTGTACATGGGGATTCCAGCCCTGGGACTGTACATGGGGATTCCAACCCTGGGACTGTACATGGGGATTCCAACCCTGAGACTGTACATGGGGATTCTAACCCTGGGACTGTACATGGGGATTCCAAGCCTGAGACTGTACATGGGGATTCTAACCCTGGGACTGTACATGGGGATTCTAACCCTGGGACTGTACATGGGGATTCTAACGCTGGGACTGTACATGGGGATTCCAGCCCTTGGACTGTACATGGGAATTCTAACCCTGGGACTGTACATGGGGATTCTAACCCTGGGACTGTACATGGGGATTCTAACCCTGGGACTGTACATGGGGATTCAAGCCCTGGAACTGTACATGGGGTTCTAACCCTGGGACTGTACATGGGGATTCTAACCCTGGGACTGTACATGGGGATTCTAACCTTGGGACTGTACATGGGGATTCTAACCCTGGTACTGTACATGGGGATTCTAACCCTGGGACTGTACATGGGGATTCTAACCCTGGGACTGTACATGGTGATTCCAACCCTGGGACTGTACATGGGGATTCTAACCCTGGGACTGTACATGGGGATTCTAACCCTGGGACTGTACATGAGGATTCCAGCCCTGGGACTGCACATGGGGATTCTAACCCTGGGACTGTACATTGGGTTTCTAACCCTGGGACTGTACATGGGGATTCTAACCCTGGGACTGTACATGGGGATTCTAACCCTGGGACTGTACATGGGGATTCTAACCCTGGGACTGTACATTGGGATTCTAACCCTGGGACTGTACATGGGGATTCTAACCCTGGGACTGTACATGGGGATTCTAACCCTGGACTGTACATGGGGATTCTAACCCTGGGACTGTACATGGGGAATCTAACCCTGGGACTGTACATGGGGATTCCAGCCCTGGACTGTACATAGGGATTCTAACCCTGGGACTGTACATGGGGATTCTAACCTGGGACTGTACATGGGGATTCTAACCCTGGGACTGTACATGGGGATTCTAACCCTGGGACTGTACATGGGGATTCTAACCCTGGGACTGTACATGGGGATTCTAACCCTGGGACTGTGCATGGGGATTCTAACCCTGGGACTGTACATGGTGATTCTAACCCTGGGACTGTACATGGGGATTCTAACCCTGGGACTGTACATGGGGATTCTAACCCTGGGACTGTACATGGTGCTTCTAACCCTGGGACTGTACATGGGGATTCTAACCCTGGGACTGTACATGGGGATTCCAACCCTGGGACTGTACATGGGGATTCCAACCCTGGGACTGTACATGGGGATTCCAGCCCTGGACTGTCCATGGGGATTCAACCCTGGGACTGTACATGGGGATTCCAACCCTGGGACTGTACATGGGGATTCTAACCCTGGAACTGTACATGGGGATTCTAACCCTGGGACTGTACATGGGGATTCTAACCCTGGGACTGTACATGGGGATTCTAACCCTGGGACTGTACATGGGGATTCTAACCCTGGGACTGTACATGAGGATTCTAACCCTGGGACTGTACATGGGGATTCCAACCCTGGACTGTACATGGGGATTCTAACCCTGGGACTGTACATGGGGATTCTAACCCTGGGACTGTACATGGGGATTCTAACCCTGGGACTGTACATGGGGATTCTCACCCTGGGACTGTACATGGGGATTCTAACCCTGGGACTGTACATGGGGATTCCAACCCTGGGACTGTACATGGGGATTCTAACCCTGGGACTGTACATGGGGATTCTAACCCTGGGACTGTACATGGGGATTCTAACCCTGGGACTGTACATGGGGATTCTAACCCTGGAACTGTACATGGGGATTCTAACCCTGGGACTGTACATGGGGATTCCAACCCTGGGACTGTACATGGGGATTCTAACCCTGGGACTGTACATGGGGATTCTAACCCTGGGACTGTACATGGGGATTCTAACCCTGGGACTGTACATGGGGATTCTAACCCTGGGACTGTACATGGGGATTCTAACCCTGGGACTGTACATGGGGATTCTAACCCTGGGACTGTACATGGGGATTCTAACCCTGGGACTGTACATGGGGATTCTAACCCTGGGACTGTACATGGGGATTCTAACCCTGGGACTGTACATGGGGATTCTCACCCTGGGACTGTACATGGGGATTCTAACCCTGGGACTGTACATGAGGATTCCAGCCCTGGGACTGTACATGGGGATTCTAACCCTGGGACTGTACGTGGGGATTCTAACCCTGGGACTGTACATGGGGATTCTAACCCTGGAACTGTACATGGGGATTCTAACCCTGGGACTGTACATGAGGATTCCAGCCCTGGGACTGCACATGGGGATTCTAACCCTGGGACTGCACATGGGGATTCCAACACTGGGACTGTACATGGGGATTCTAACCCTGGGAGCGTACATGGGGATTCCAACCCTGGGACTGTACATGTGGGCCCTGAATTTAGTGTTGCAGTGCAAATAGTCCCTGGGTTTGGTGTTATAGTGTAAATGGTCCCTGGTTTTGGTGTCAGAGTGCAAGTGGTCACAGGATTTAGTGTCTCAGTGTAAATGTTTCCTCAATTAGGTGTCATTGTATAAGTGGTTTCTAGATTTGGTGTCATAGTGAAAATGGTCCATTGATTTGGTGTCACACTGTAAGTGGTCCCTGGATGTTGTTGTCACAGTGTAAGCGATCCCTGGATTTGGTGTCTCAATGTAACTCGTCCCTGGATTTGGTGTCTCTGTGTAAGTGGACCCTGGATTTGATGCCACACTGTAAGTGGTCCCTGGATTTGATATTACGGGACGGGATAGCAGGAAAGGGACCAAAAGCTTTAACAAAGAGGTTAGGGAGGGAATTCCAGTGCTCAAGGCCAAGTTCTTTTTCACACATACCTTCCAACACCCCCACCCCAACTCCTCTTTCACCCCAACTCTCCAAACCCCTCACCCCAACTCCTCTTTCACCCCTACTCTCCAACCCCCCTCACCCCAACTCCTCTTTCACCCCTACTCTCCAACCCCCTCACCCCAACTCCTCTTTCACCCCTACTCTCCAATCCCCCTCACCCCAACTCCTCTTTCACCCCTACTCTCCAACCCCCCTCACCCCAACTCCTCTTTCACCCCTACTCTCCAACCCCCTCACCCCAACTCTCTTTCACCCCTACTCTCCAACCCCCTCACCCCAACTCCTCTTTCACCCCTACTCTCCAACCCCCTCACCCCAACTCCTCTTTCACCCCTACTCTCCAACCCCCTCACCCCAACTCTCTTCACCCCTACTCTCCACCCCTCACCCCAACTCCTCTTTCACCCCTACTCTCCAACCCCCTCACCCCAACTCCTCTTTCACCCCTACTCTCCAACCCCCTCACCCCAACTCCTCTTTCACCCCTACTCTCCAACCCCCTCACCCCAACTCCTCTTTCACCCCTACTCTCCAACCCCCTCACCCCAACTCCTCTTTCACCCCTACTCTCCAACCCCCTCACCCCAACTCCTCTTTCACCCCTACTCTCCAACCCCCTCACCCCAACTCCTCTTTCACCCCTACTCTCCAACCCCCCTCACCCCAACTCCTCTTTCACCCCTACTCTCCAACCCCCTCACCCCAACTCCTCTTTCACCCCTACTCTCCAACCCCCTCACCCCAACTCCTCTTTCACCCCTACTCTCCAACCCCCCTCACCCCAACTCCTCTTTCACCCCTACTCTCCAACCCCCTCACCCCAACTCCTCTTTCACCCCTACTCTCCAACCCCCCTCACCCCAACTCCTCTTTCACCCCTACTCTCCAACCCCCCTCACCCCAACTCCTCTTTCACCCTACTCTCCAACCCCCTCACCCCAACTCCTCTTTCACCCCTACTCTCCAACCCCCCTCACCCCAACTCCTCTTTCACCCCTACTCTCCAACCCCTCACCCCAACTCCTCTTTCACCCCTACTCTCCAACCCCCCTCACCCCAACTCCTCTTTCACCCCTACTCTCCAACCCCCCTCACCCCAACTCCTCTTTCACCCCTACTCTCCAACCCCCCTCACCCCAACTCCTCTTTCACCCCTACTCTCCAACCCCCTCACCCCAACTCCTCTTTCACCCCTACTCTCCAACCCCCCTCACCCCAACTCCTCTTTCACCCCTACTCTCCAACCCCCTCACCCCAACTCCTCTTTCACCCCTACTCTCCAACCCCCCTCACCCCAACTCCTCTTTCACCCCTACTCTCCAACCCCCTCACCCCAACTCCTCTTTCACCCCTACTCTCCAACCCCCCTCACCCCAACTCCTCTTTCACCCCTACTCTCCAACCCCCTCACCCCAACTCCTCTTTCACCCCTACTCTCCAACCCCCCTCACCCCAACTCCTCTTTCACCCCTACTCTCCAACCCCCTCACCCCAACTCCTCTTTCACCCCTACTCTCCAACCCCCTCACCCCAACTCCTCTTTCACCCCTACTCTCCAACCCCCTCACCCCAACTCCTCTTTCACCCCTACTCTCCAACCCCCCTCACCCCAACTCCTCTTTCACCCCTACTCTCCAACCCCCCTCACCCCAACTCCTCTTTCACCCCTACTCTCCAACCCCCCTCACCCCAACTCCTCTTTCACCCCTACTCTCCAACCCCCCTCACCCCAACTCCTCTTTCACCCCTACTCTCCAACCCCCTCACCCCAACTCCTCTTTCACCCCTACTCTCCAACCCCCTCACCCCAACTCCTCTTTCACCCCTACTCTCCAACCCCCTCACCCCAACTCCTCTTTCACCCCTACTCTCCAACCCCCTCACCCCAACTCCTCTTTCACCCCTACTCTCCAACCCCCTCACCCCAACTCCTCTTTCACCCCTACTCTCCAACCCCCTCACCCCAACTCCTCTTTCACCCCTACTCTCCAACCCCCCTCACCCCAACTCCTCTTTCACCCCTACTCTCCAACCCCCTCACCCCAACTCCTCTTTCACCCCTACTCTCCAACCCCCTCACCCCAACTCCTCTTTCACCCCTACTCTCCAACCCCCTCACCCCAACTCCTCTTTCACCCCTACTCTCCAACCCCCTCACCCCAACTCCTCTTTCACCCCTACTCTCCAACCCCCTCACCCCAACTCCTTTCACCCCTACTCTCTAACCCCCTCACCCCAACTCCTCTTTACCCCTACTCTCCAACCCCCTCACCCCAACTCCTCTTTCACCCCAACTCTCCAACCCCCTCACCCCAACTCCTCTTTCACCCCTACTCTCCAACCCCCCTCTCCCCAACTCCTCTTTCACCCCTGCTCTCCAACCCCTCTCTCGTCTTCCATTGACTTCAATGGAACGTACACTGACAATTGATATCAGTCAGGATTTGAAAGATATTTACGAATGATTCTGGAGGTTCTAAGTTGGGATCTTTCTTTATTCTGTCCACTCGAGGAGTGTGATAACAGACTTTCTCCTGTGAATATAGAGCTGGAGTATTGGCCCGTGATGTGTTTACTTGTTCATCTTGTTGAGTCTAAAAATTGAGTCTTGTGGTTTCAGACACCAGATAAACAAGCTCACAACAGATTGTCTTTTACTGACTTTATTAACAGCCCTGCAAAGATACAGACAGAGTATAGTTACCCGATCCGTAGAACAGGGATAATACAGTGCATTCAGAGCTCTCTTCTCCCCAGGTCTGTTGTAACAAGCTGCGACTACACTGGCGATATTTATATTTAACTTGTTTACTACATTATTGACCTGGCCCTGCTCAAACCATAACCACAAGGATATCTGTGCATTGTTCTGACTGTGACCACAAGGCTGTGTCACTATCACACACACACACCGTTCCTTCTTTCACATCTCCATACACAGACCATCTCTTTACACATCCCCTTCCATCCTCAATCAACGTCATTGAAAAATAGATTATCTGGTCAATATCCCACTGCTGTTTGTGGGAGCTTGCTGTGCACAAATTTCCTACATTAGAACAGTGACTACACTTCAAAAGTACTTCCTTGTCTGTAAAGCGCTTTGGGACGTCCTGAGGTTGTGAAAGGTGCGATAGAAATACAAGCCTTTTTCCTTGGATAACAGCAATAGTTACACTGGGATAAATCTTCAGTCATTTTCTATTACAGGCTCTCTGGAAGGTGTGGGGAGCTGGGACTTGAGAGTAACTGAAGGTATTGGAACTGAGATAATCTCGAGTTAGAAAGGAGAAAAGGCCCAAAAATGGAGCAGTCGGTAACAGGACATCAATTAGTCTCCTCTTATCTTGGAGGAAAGAAATACTCGACACACTGTGTATTTGACATTTATCCAGAAGATTAAACTCCAGCCCAGTTACAGGAGGTATTCTCATCAGCAGGAACAAACCTCACCTGTGAGAATGAACATGGTTCAGTCCTGGATGTAATTAACAGCAGCAAAAACAGCAGAATCCAACCCCTGCAGTCACTTGTGAACTCGCTGGTGTTTCAGCAGGTTGGATGAATGAGTGAATCCCTTCCCACACACGGAGCAGGTAAATGGCCTCTCCCCAGTGTGAACTCGCTGGTGTGTCAGCAGATGGGATGAATTAGTGAATCTCTTCCCACACACGGAGCAGGTGAACGGCCTCTCCCCAGTGTGAACTCGCTGGTGTCTCAGCAGGGCGGATGAATCAATGAATCCCTTCCCACACACGGAGCAGGTGAATGGCCTCTCCCCAGTGTGAACTTGCTGGTGTGTCAGCAGGTGGGATGAATTAGTGAATCCCTTCCCACACACGGAGCAGGTGAACGGTCTCTCCCCAGTGTGAAGTTTCTGGTGTGTCAGCAGGTTGGATGACTGAGTGAATCCCTTCCCACACACGGAGCAGGTGAACGGCCTCTCCACAGTGTGAACTCGCTGGTGTCTCAGCAGGGCGGATGAATCAATGAATCCCTTCCCACACACGGAGCAGGTAAACGGCCTCTCCCCAGTGTGAATGCGTTGGTGTCTCAGCAGATCTCCCATGCTTTTAAAGCTCTTCTCACAGTCAGAACATTTGAACGGTCTCTTTTCAGTGTGAACAAGTTGGTGTTTAGTGAGGTTGGGTAATCGAGCAAATCCCTTCCCACACACAGTGCAGCTGAACGGCCTCTCCCCAGTGTGAACTCGCTGGTGTCTCAGCAGGGTGGATGAATCAATGAATCCCTTCCCACACACTGAGCAGGTGAACGGCCTCTCCCCGGTGTGACTGCGCCGATGAGCTTTCAGCTCAGACGGGTAATTGAATCCCTTCCCACAGTCCTCACATTTCCACGGTTTCTCCGTGGTGCGGGTGTCCTTGTGTCTCTCCAGGTTGGATGATCAGTTGAAGCCTCGTCCACACACAGAACACGTGTACGGTTTCTCCCCACTGTGAACGGTGCGATGTTTTTTCAGGCTGTATAACTGATTAAAGTTCTTTCCACAGTCAGTGCACTGGAACACTCTCACTCGGGTGTGTGTGTCTCGGTGCTTTTCCAGTCACACTGATGTTTGAAATTTGTTCCCACAGACAGAACAGACAAACATTTCTCCTTCCACATTCAAAGGCCGATGATATTCCGGTCCTGATGAATGGAGTGTCTCTATAAGCTGTTGAGGTGATGTTTGGTTTGAGTTTCCCGTCTGCAAATCCTCCCCTTCTAATACCCTGTAAAAGGAGTTTACAAAAGTCATCACTGTAAGTACAGGATAGAAATTTAGAACAGACAATTCTAGTTTCCTTGCAACATTCTTTCCTCTCTTGTTCCCCAAATCATGTGGTCCAATCGAACTGGAAGAAGCTAAAATAAGCAACAAAGTCCCAACAAAAGGAAAGGGAACCTTCCCAACTAAGCCAGAATGTTGTTCCCAGTGTCTGAGAGACACTCTGTACCCTGAGTTACCCACCGGTCGAGGAAGGCATCAAGTGAACTGGTGGACACCGCTTGCTCCCTTTCCAGGGCCACCTGGGCAGGGACAAGACCACGGAAGAGAGGCAGGCAGCCAGAGTGACCCCACCATGGGTCCTGCCCATCCTGGGCCTACAAATTGCTGTTTTCGCCAGGCCCAAGAGCAGGCCCAGGAGAAGATCCTCCGACTTAACCACCCCCCTCCGCACCGGGCGGCCAAAGATTAGGAGCGTGGGGCTAAAGTGTAACCAAGAGTTGAGGAGCAGCCCCTTCAGGTAACTATACAGGGGCTGCAACCTCTCACACTGAATATATATGATGCGGAGATGCCGGTGTTGGACTGGGGTGGACAAAAATGAGAAGTCGCACAACACCAGGTTATAGTCCAACAGTTTTATTTGAAATTACGAGCTTTCGGAGCTGCTGCCCCTTCGTCAGGTAGTGAGGGAATACAAATCGGTTACTGAATATATACACGGCCCATGGACTCCTCCAGGCCGCAAACATCACATGAGGCCTGGGAGTGGGTGAAGGTGATTAAAAACCCGTTGCTTAGGATGCTCCATCTCCCAGGGCACTGGGGACCCGGTTGGGAACAGAGACCCTGAAGCCCCGCCCACTCTCTGTTCCTGGCCAAGATGGCCGCGCATGCGCCGTGACCCCGCTCTGTCCAAGATGGCGGCCAGTGACCCCGCTGACCCGGGCGTCCGGGCCTGTCACCGCGGGACAAACACGAGGCCTGTGGGATCTTATTCGGAGCCTGAGGCCTACACCGGGTGTTTATGAAGCTTCCCAGCCCGCCCACGGCTCCAATTCCTCCCCGAGCCCACAATCTCCTACCGCCTGCCGGAACCGTCTCTTCTGCTTCAGACCATCGCCAACACTGGCACTGCGCATGCTCAGAGCACGGCCCGGTCCCGCGCCTGCGCACTGGGCTCCTGTGCTCAGTGATTGGACACATTCTGCCGCGCGGGGGATTTTTACTCTTATTTAGCCCAGTGGTACTGAGGCCAATTATAGACCCTGAGCTGTCTTGTCTGAGATCAACAAACAGGATTGAACTTGGGACCTTCCCAGTCAGTTGTGCAGAGTGTTTTAAAATTTGGAGGAGGGTTAGAACAGAATATTTTGAAAGGAATGTTACTCCACCTTTAAAGGAAACCTTCATCAAACTGCTAAATTCTGAAGTCTTTCAAAATTGAACAAGCAAAAAGTAGTGAGACATTTTAGAAAGGCTCAAGTCACTAAAATAGACAGGTTTACAATCACTGCACGAGTACAGAAGGGAGCGACTGTTAATAGGAGCTCTGTCAGTGAAGTACTCCGACACTCCAGGATAAACCAGACTGTCCCTTTAACTATAAATATACAAAGTAAAGGGGTCACGGTCCATTTAAATATCTGCCCCATTCCCCCAGGCAGTGGGAGGAGGAACAGCGCGCGGTCTCTTTATAACCTGACCCAGCAGGCCACATGAGGAAACCCACTCTATGTGGGGGCGGGGCCTTGGGAACCAGCTCTATAGAGTCATAGAGTTATACAGCACAGAAAGAGGCCCTTCGGCCCATCGTGATCGCGCCGGCCATCAAGCCCTATCTATTCTAATCCCATTTTCCAGCACTTGGTCCGTAGCCTTGTATGCTACGGCGTTTCAAGTGCTCATCTAAATGCTTCTTGAATGTTGTGAGGGTTCCTGCCTCTACCACCCTTTCAGGCAGTGAGTTCCAGATTCCAACCACCCTCTGGGTGAAAAAGTTTTTCCTCAAATCCCCTCTAAACCTCCTGCCCCTTACCTTGAAACTGTGCCCCCTGGTTGTTGACCCCTCTACTAAGGGGAAAAGTTCCTTTCTATCTACCCTATCTATGCCCCTCATAATGTTGTACACCTCAATCAGGTCCCCCCTCAGCCTTCTCTGCTCTAAGGAAAACAACCCCAGCCTGTCCAGTCTCTCTTCATAGCTGAAGCGCTCCAGCCCAGGTAACATCCTGGTGAATCTCCTCTGCACCCTCTCCAATGCAATCACATCCTTCCTATAGTGTGGCGACCAGAACTGCACACAGTATTCCAGCTGTGGCCTAACTAGCGTTTTGTACAGCTCCATCATAACCTCCCTGCTCTTATATTCTATGCCTCGGCTAATGAAGGCAAGTATCCCATATGCCTTTTTAACCACCTTATCTACCTGTCCTGCTGCCTTCAGGGATCTATGTACATGCACACCAAGGACCCTCTGATCCTCTGTCCTTCCTAGGGTCCTACCATTCATTGTGTATTCCCTTGCCTTGTTAGTCCTCCAAAAATGCATCACCTCACACTTTTCAGGGTTAAATTCCATTTGCCACTGTTCTGCCCATCTGACCAACCCGTCTATATCGTCCTGTAGCCTGAGGCTTCCCTCCTCGCTATTTACCACTCCACCAATTTTCGTGTCATCAGCGAACTTACTGATCATACCTCCTACATTCATATCTAAATCATTACTGTACACTACAAACAGCAAAGGACCCAGCACCGATCCCTGTGGTACACCACTGGACACAGGCTTCCAGTCACAAAAACAACCTTCGACCATCACCCTCTGCCTCCTGCCACTAAGCCAATTTTGGATCCAATGTGCCAAATTTCCCTGGATCCCTGGCTCTTACCTTCTTGACCAGTCTCCCATGCGGGACTTTGTCAAAAGTCTTACTGAAGTCCATGTAGACCACATCAACTTATCAAGTTGCAGATGTTTCAAGTCCCTTCCATCGCCCCTCCCACCTCTCTCCCATAGAGACCAGTGTCTTGTGTTGGCCCAGACTGAGTGGCAGGTTCCCTTCCCTGAAGGACATTAGTGAACCAGTTGGGTTTTACGACAATCCAGCAGCTTTCATGGTCACTTGTTTCTGCTGCCGGCCCCACAAATGACCAGATTCATTCAGCTCAATTTCACAGCCTACCTTTGTTTTATTGTGGGTTCTCTCTCACGCTCCCTTTTTCCTGTTTTAAATTCATTTTGCAGGGTATTGGAAGAGGCGGATTTGCAGACAGGAAGATCAAACCAAACATCGTACCAAGATCTGACAGAGTCACTCGATTCATCAGGACCTGAATATCATCGGCCTTTGAACATGGAAACAAAAAGCACCGTTCACAGCGGGGAGAAACCGTACACGTGTTCCATGTGTGGACGAGGTTTCAGCCAATCATCTGGCCTGTCGAGACACAAGCGAGTTCACACCGGGGAGAAACGGTGTAAATGTAGGGACTGTGGGAAGGGATTCAATTACCCGTCCGAACTGGAAACTCATCGGCGCACTCACACTGGGGAGAGGCCGTTCACCTGCTCCGTGTGTGGGAAGGGATTCACTAATTCATCCCACCTGTTGGCACACCAGCGAGGTCACACTGGGGAGAGACCTTTTAAATGCCCGGACTGTGGGAAGTGCTATAAAAGTTCCGGGGAATTGGCGTGTCATCAACGTGTTCACACTGGGGAGAGACCGTTCAGGTGCTCTCACTGCGGGTCTGGGTTCAGGCGATCATCTGACCTCACTGTACACCAGCGAGTTCACACTGGAGAGAGGCTGTTCACCTGCTCCGTGTATGGGAAGGGATTCCCTCAGTTATCCAACCTGCTGACACACCAGCGAGTTCACAGGTGATTGCGGGGGTAGCACACTCGCCTCTGGGTCAAAGGGTTGTGGGTTCAAGTCCCGCTCCAGGGGACTTGAGCACATAAAGCTAGGCTGACACTCCAGTGCTGTGCTGAGGGAGCGCTGCACTGTCAGAGGTGCCGTCTTTCGGATGAGACGTTAAACCGAGGCCCCGTCTGCCCTTTCAGGTGGATGTAAAAGATCCCATGGCACTATTTTGAAGAAGAGTAGGTGAGTTCTCCCCAGTGTCCTGGCCAATATTTATCCCTCAACCAACATAACAAAAACAGATTATCTGGTCATTATCACATTGCTGTTTGTGGGAGCTTGCTGAGCACAAATTGGCTACCGCATTTCCCACATTACAACAGTGACTCCACTTCAAAAAGTACTTCATTGACTGTAAAGAGCTTTGAGACGTCCGGTGGTCGTGAATGGCGCTATATAAATGCAAGTCTTTCTTCCTTTTTGATGCTTTTGATTTAATTATTAAACATTTAAGAAATTATTGCAGTGACCAGGGCTGTCTCTGAAACTACAGGAATTTGTCTTTAAATAATCTCCTTCAGTGAAGCTGCTGTCACTCTGGCCCTTTGCCAGGCCCGCTGACTGCAGCCCCTCTCCCAGATTCCAGCCCCAGCTCTGTGCTGACTGAGCTGCTCTCACCTGGGGACAGCGCGTCACAATCGGCCCCAGCGCACCTGAGCTGCTCACCAGGCCCCGCCCCCTTGCTGCGCCGCCATTGGTTGGAGGACCCGCCACCCGCTCGGTCCTCCAGGCCCGCCCCGCTCTTCCTATTGGTCCGAGCTCCCGTCAATCACCCGGGCAGTGTGAGCTGAGCATGCGCGGACCTTGGCAGCAGCCGCTGACACATCAGGTGAGAGAGCTCAGGGAGCGGGTTAATAAACCCCGGGGGGACACGGGCTGCACACACCCCGAGTGCGGCCCCAGGCCCCATTATTAAAACACTCCACATTATCCGCTTCACAAACACCCGGGGTGGGCCTCAGGCCCCGAACAAGAGCCTCCGGGCCGGGCATTTGCCCCGAGCGGGGCGGCAGCTGCGGGGCTTTCTCCCGGTGACAGGCCCGGGTTAACGGCCGCCATCTTGACAGGCTCAGGGGGCAGCAGGGCGCATGCGCGGCCCCCTTGGCCAGGAACCAGGAGGAGAGAATCTTGTCAATTTCTATCCTGGACTCACAGTCATGGCTTTTGGAAACTCCTTTTACAGGCTGTGAGAAGGGCAGCGTTTACACACCGCAAACAGAAACCAAACATCACATCAAGATCTGACAGAGTCACTCCATTCATCAGGACCCGAATATCATCGGCCTCTGAATGTGGAAGGAGAAATGTTTGTTTGTTCTGTCTGTGGGAAAAGATTTCAAACATCAGTGTGACTGGAAAAGCACCGAGACACACACACCCGAGTGAGAGTGTTCCAGTGCACTGACTGAGGAAAGAGCTTTAACCAGTTACACAGCCTGAAAAAACATCGCACCATTCACAGCGGGGAGAAACCGTACACGTGTTCTGTGTGTGGATGAGGCTTCAACTGATCGTCCAACCTGGAGAGACTCAAGGACACCCGCACCACGGAGAAACTGTGGGAAGCGAGTTAATTACCCATCTGAGCTGGAAACTCATCGGTCCTTCTTTATCTGGAGATCAAATGTCTGTTGTATAATTGTACCAGCAGTTAACAGGCTCCTGTGAACTTCTCTGTCTACTGTTTTAATGCAGACTGTAACCAATATATTTTAAACGGGTTTATGTTAAATGACTTACTGCCGGACTTAAAATGGTAGACTCAGGACTGCCACACAAACACGTTAAAGCTTCGTAGAATAATTACCAGTCATTTTTAGACTGAAAACTTAAACCTATTTCACTTTCACTGAGGAACAGATTGCGGTTTTACACCAATCTCTGATTCAACAGCAAGTTTCCAGCCTTCACCATTGTTCTTCCTGAACCTGCGACAGTACCTCCCAAACCCGCCACCTCCACCACCTAGGACAAGGGCTGCAGCCGCATGGGAACACCACCACTCCAAGTTCCCCTCCAAGTCTCACATCATCCTGACTTGGAAATATATCACTGTTCCTTCACCGTCGCTGGGTCAAAATCCTGGAACTCCCTCCCTAACAGCACTGTGTGAGTACCTTCACCACACGGACTGCAGCGGTTCAAGAAGGCGGGTCACCACCCACTTCTCAAGGGCAATTATGGATGGGCAATAAATGCTGGGCTTGCCAGCGACACCCACATCCCAGGAACAAATAAAAAAAATACCTAAATACAGATGGAAAGGAGCCTTCTGTTCTGTGCCCAGGAGCTCATGGAAGCGGGCAGCTGGGACATATTTCTTACAGGCCTCAAGATTAACCTGGACAGAGTCTTTCCTGTCAGTGCAAAGAGACAAGAAAGACCAAAGTACCGTTTGCCCCTCTCAGTGTGGCCCTGAAGGACTGTGTCCAGGCTGTAGTTCTGTTCCTGCCGTACGATCCTCCCCCAGATTGTCCTTTCTGAGCTCCAGCCAGGTGATGCTAAATACTCAGGTGGGAAAGACAATAATCTACAACAATTTGTTTAAAACAAAGCTGATTTATTTGATATATATCCAGAATATTAAACTCCAGTCCAGTTACAGGAGTTAACATCAACAGAAACAAACCCTAACTGTCAGAATGAACATGGTTCAGTCCTGGATGTGATTAACAGCAGCAGCAACAGCAGAATCCAACCCCTGCAATCACTTGTGAACTCGCTGGTGTGTCAGCAGGTTGGATAACTGAGGGAATCCCTTCCCACACACGGAGCAGGTGAACAGCCTCTCTCCAGTGTGAACTCGCTGGTGTACAGTGAGGTCAGATGATTGCCTGAACCCAGTCCCGCAGTGAGAGCACCTGAACTGTCTCTCGCCAGTGTGAACACGTTGATGGCACGCCAATTCCCCGGAACTTTTATAGCACTTCCCACAGTCCGGGCATTTAAAAGGTCTCTCCCCAGTGTGACCTCGCTGGTGTGCCAACAGGTGGGATGAATTAGTGAATCCCTTCCCACACACGGAGCAGGTGAACGGTCTCTCCCCGGTGTGACTGCGCCGATGAGTTTCCAGTTCGGACGGGTAATTGAATCGTTTCCCACAGTCCCCACATTTACACCGTTTCTCCCCGGTGTGACTGCGCTTGTGTCTCGACAGGCCAGATGATTGGTTGAAGCCTCGTCCACACACAGAACACGTGTACGGTTTCTCCCCACTGTGAACGGTGCTTTTTGTTTCCATGTTCAAAGGCCGATGATATTCAGATCCTGATGAATCGAGTGACTCTGTCAGATCTTGATGTGATGTTTGGTTTGATCTTCCTGTCTGCAAATCCGCCCCTTCCAATACCCTGCAAAATGAATTTAAAACAGGAAAAAGGGAGCGTGAGAGAGAACCCACAAAAACAAAGGTAGGCTGTGAAATTGAGCTGAATGAATCTGGTCATTTGTGGGGCCGGCAGCAGAAAAATGTGACCATGAAAGCTGCTGGATTGTCGTAAAACCCAACTGGTTCACTGATGTCCTTCAGGGAAGGGAAACCGCCTCCTGGTCTGGGCCTACACAAGACACTGGCCTCTATGGGAGGAGAGAGAGAGGTGGGAGGGGCGATGGAGAGGGACTTTAAACATCTGCAACTTGATAAGGCTTCTTTGACAGAACCAGCCAAACCCACGACCTCCACCTCCTAGAAGGACCAGGGAAGCACGTGCATGGTGTAAGATCCCAGAGGGACCCTGGTTCCTAATGATTCGAGGTTGACCCGTATTGGGGACAGTGATTTAACTTTATTCAGCACAAGCAAGACTTAATACATTACAGTATTCGAGCAGCAGTTTACAGCGAATAATTGAGACTTATATTACCACTTATACTCTGGGTAGAAGCCACAACCGTGAATAAGCTGCACCCTGTGTCTCTTGTCTCTCTTCATCTCCCGGGTGTCTCCTTGATTATTCCTGAAATCTTCTACTCCTGAAATCTTCTACAATTTGTGCCTCGAGAAACCCTTCCTATACCCTTACTCTCATTCAAAACCTATGGAGTCCTCTTCAACCAATCACTGGCTGACACCCAGACCCAAAATCCAATCATAAAGACGCCACATTCGTAGCACCCTGGTTTACACAGGCTTTAGTCTGATGACACTCTTACATCATCTGTTTTTGACCATCAAAACTCATAGCTGGGGTTGTTATGGCAATACGAAAGGAACATGTCTCATTGGTTGCGATACGGCCCTTGAACTTGGCCTTTGTTTTTAATTCACTGCGGATGTTATAACATTCCACACAGTGGCAACTGCAGCTAACCTTGGTTCCCAGGCTAACTGCAGTCTAATCGACCACGGCAATCTCTTTCTCACCCCAGGTTGTCTGGTTACAGCTTACTCACAGACTTTTAAGCATAAAAAGGGTTACATGTTATACTTAATTCAGGTTACCATTGCATATAGTTGATGATTACAGACTTTTAAATTTAATTCCTATACACGATTATAAATCCAGTACTGATGATTATAAGATACTGATGATTATAAGATAGTAAAGCAAGTATTCTAAAAACCAACTAATCCATGATAGTCTTAGACTATTGACAACACGACCGACCTGCATCACCGGTGACATCACAATGGCTATGATTGACAATACGACCGACCTGCATCACCGGTGACATCACAATGACTATTGACAATACGACTGACCTGCATCACCGGTGACATCACAATGACTATTGACAATACGACCGACCTGCATCACCGGTGACATCACAATGACTATTGACAATACGACCGACCTGCATCACCGGTGACATCACAATGACTATTGACAACGCGACCGACCTGAATCACTGGTGACATCACAATGACCATTGACACTGAACGATTTAGGGTTAGTGGTTGGGGTTCGGGGCAGGTGTTACACTTAGGGGTTAGTGGTTAGGATTAGA
The DNA here is from genome assembly GCA_030390025.1 of Squalus acanthias. NCBI lineage: Eukaryota > Metazoa > Chordata > Chondrichthyes > Squaliformes > Squalidae > Squalus > Squalus acanthias. Next base: position 56,835 of record JASTWF010001497.1, on the reverse strand, counting down.
GGTAAGTGGTTATGTTTACGGGTTAGGATTAGGGATAGAAATAATTATTGATGATGCCAATGTCACTGGATGTGTCCTTCTTCATTTTGTGTCACAGTGTAAGTGGTCCCTGGATTTGGTTTTTCATTGTATGTGATCCCTAGATTTGGTGTCACAATGTAAGTGGGCCTTGGATTTTGTGTCTCAGTGTAAGTGGTCCCTGGATTTGGTTTCTCATTGTAAGTATGCCTGGATTTGGTGTCTCAATGTAAGTGGTCCCTGGATTTGGTGTCCCAGTGTAAGTGGTCCCTGGATTTGGTGTCTCAGTGTAAGTGGTCCCTGGATTTGGTGTCTCAGTGTAAGTGGTCCCTGGATTTGGTGTCTCATTGTATGTGGTGCCTGGATTTGGTGTCTCTGTGTAAGTGGTCCCTGGATTTGGTGTCTCAGTGTAAGTGGTCCCTGGATTTGGTGTCTTAGTGTAAGTGGTCCTTGGATTTGGTTTCTCATTGTAAGTGGTCCCTGGATTTGGTGTCTCATTGTAAGTGGTCCCTGGATTTGGTGTCTCAATGTAAGTGGTCCCTGGATTTGGTGTCTCATTGTAAGTGGTCCCTGGATTTGGTGTCTCAGTGTAAGTGGTCCCTGGATTTGGTTTCTCAGTGTAAGTGGTGCCTGGATTTGGTGTCTCAATGTAAGTGGTCCCTGGATTTGGTGTCTCGGTGTAAGTGATCCCCCATAGAGCTGGTTCCCAAGGCCCCGCCCCTACATAGAGTGGGTTTCTTCATATGGCCTGCTGGGTCAGGTTATAAAGAGACCGCGCATTGTTCCTCCTCCCACTGCCTGGGGGAATGGGGCAGATATTTAAATGGACCACTTTACTTTGTATATTTATAGTTAAAGGGACAATCTGGTTTATCTTGGAGTGTCGGAGCACTTCACTGACAGAGCTCCTATTAACAGTCGCTCCCTTCTGTACTCGTGCAGTGATTGTAATCCTGTCTGTTTTAGTGACTTGAGCCTTTCTAAAATGTCTCACTTTTTGCTTGTTCAATTTTGAAAGACTTCAGAATTTTGCAGTTTAATGAAGGTTTCCTTTAAAGGTGGAGTAACATTCCTTTCAAAATATTCTGTTCTAACCCTCCCCCAAATTTTAAAACACTCTGCACAACTGACTGGGAAGGTCCCAAGTTCAATCCTGTTTGTTGATCTCAGACAAGACAGCTCAGGGTCTATAATTGGCCTCAGTACCACTGGCCTAAATAAGAGTAAAAATCCCCCGCGCGGCAGAATGTGTCCACAGGAGCTGAGTGCGCAGGCGCTGGACTGGGCTGTGCTCTGAGCATGCGCAGTGCGAGTGTTGGTGATGGTCTGGACCGGAAGAGACGGTTCCGGGAGGCGGTAGGAGATTATGGGCTCGGGGAGGAACTGGACCCGCGGGTGGGCTGGGAAGCTTCATAAACACCCGGTGTAGGCCTCAGGCCCCGAATAAGAGCCCACAGGCCCCGTGTTTGCCCCGCGGTGACAGGCCCGGCCGCCCGGGTCAGCGGGGTCACTGGCCGCCATCTTGGACAGAGCGGGGTCACGGCGCATGCGCGGCCATCTTGGCCAGGAACAGAGAGTGGGCGGGGCTTCAGGATCTCTGTTCCCAACCGGGCCCCAGTGCCCGGGAGATGGAGCATCCTGGGCAACAGGTTTTTAATCACCTTCACCCACTCCCAGGCCTCATGTGATGTTTGCGGCCTAGAGGAGTCCATGGGCCGTGTATATATTCAGTGTGAGAGGTTACAGCCCCTGTGTAGTTACCTGAAGGGGCTGCTCCTCAACTCTTGGTTACACTTTAGCCCCACGCTCCTAATCTTTGGCCGCCCGGTGCGGAGGGGGGTGGGTAAGTCGGAGGATCTTCTCCTGGACCTGCTCTTGGGCCTGGCGAAAACAGCAATTTGTAGGTCCAGGATGGGCGGGGTCCATGGGGGGGTCACTCTGGCTGCCTGCCTCTCTCCCGCGGTCTTGTCCCTGCCCGGGTGGCCCTGGAGAGGGAGCAGGCGGTGTCCAGCGGTTCACTTGATACCTTCCTCGACCGGTGGGCACCTCAGGGTACAGAGTGACTCTCAGACACTGGGAACAACATTCTGGTTTAGTTGGGAAGGTTCCCTTTCCCTTTGTTGGGTCTTTGTTGCTTATTTTGGCTTTTTTTAGTTTGATTGGACCACAGGTTTGGGGGAACAAGAGAGGAAAGAATGTTCCATAGAAACTAGAATTGTCTGTTCTAAATTTCTATCCTGTACTTACAGTGATGACTTTTGAAAATCCTTTTACAGGGTATTAGAAGGGGAGGATTTACAGACGGGAAACTCAAACCAAACATCACCTCAAGATCTGACAGAGTCACTCAATTCATCAGGACCTGAATATCATCGGTCTTTGAATGTGGAAGGAGAAATGTTTGTCTGTTCTGTCTGTGGGAAAAGATTTCAAACATCAGTGTGACTGGAAAAGCACCGAGACACACACACCCGAGTGAGAGTGTTCCAGTGCACTGACTGTGGAAAGAGCTTTAACCAGTTACACAGCCTGAAAAAACATCGCACCATTCACAGCGGGGAGAAACCGTACACGTGTTCTGTGTGTGGACGAGGCTTCAACTGATCGTCCAACCTGGAGAGACACAAGGACACCCGCACCACGGAGAAACCGTGGAAATGTGGGGACTGTGGGAAGGGATTCAGCTCCCCATCCCAGCTGGAAACTCATCGGCGCAGTCACACTGGGGAGAGGCCGTTCACCTGCTCCGTGTGTGGGAAGGGATTCACTCAGTCATCCCACCTGGTGAGACACCAGCGATTTCACACTGGGGAGAGGCCGTTCACCTGCACTGTGTGTGAGAAGGGATTTGCTCGATTAGCCAACCTCACTGAACACCAACTTGTTCACACTGAAAAGAGACCTTTCAAATGTTCTGAGTGTGAGAAGAGCTTTAAAAGCACAAGAGATGTGCTGACACACCAGCACACTCACACTTGGGAGAGGCCGTTCACCTGCTCGGTGTGTGGGAAGGAATTCACTAATTCATCCCACCTGCTGACACACCAGCGAGTTCACACTGGGGAGAGGCCATTCACCTGCTCGGTGTGTGGGAAGGGATTCATTAATTCATCCCACCTGTTGACACACCAGCGAGCTCACACTGGGGAGAGGCCGTTCACCTGCTCCGTGTGTGGTAAGGGATTCACTCATTCATCCAACCTGCTGAAACACCATCGAGTTCACAAGTGACTGCAGGGGTTGGAATCTGCTGGTATTGCTGCTGTTAATCACATCCAGGACTGAACCATGTTCATTCTGACAGGTGGGGTTTGTTTCTGATGTTAATAACCCCTATAACTGGGCTGGAGTTTAATATTCTGGATAAATGTCGAATACACAGTGTGTCGAGTATTTGTTTTCTCCAAGGTAAGAGGAGACTAATTGATGTCCTGTTACCGACTGTTACATTTTTGGGCCTTTTCTCCTTTCTAACTCTAGATTATCTCAGTTCTAACACCTTCAGTTACTCTCAAGTCCCAGCTCCCCACACCTTCCAGAGAGCCTGTAATAGAAAATGACTGAAGATTTATCCCAGTGCAACTATTGCTGTTATCCAAGGAAAAAGGCTTGTATTTCTATCACACCTTTCACAACCTCAGGACGTCCCAAAGCGCTTTACAGACAAGGAAGTACTTTTGAAGTATAGTCACTGTTCTAATGTAGGAAATTTCTGCACAGCAAGCTCCCACAAACAGCAGCGTGACATTGACCAGATAATCTATTTTTCAATGACGTTGATTGAGGATGGAAGGGGATGTGTAAAGAGATGGTCTGTGTATGGAGATGTGAGAGAAGGAAACGGTGTGTGTGTGTGATAGTGACACAGCCTTGTGGTCCCAGTCAGAACAATGCACAGATATCCTTGTGGTTATGGTTTGGGCAGGGCCAGGTCAATAATGTAGTCAACAAGTTAAATATAAATATCGCCAGTGTAGTCGCAGCTTGTTAGAACAGACCTGGGGTGAAGAGAGCTCTGAATCCACTGTATTATCCCTGTTCTCCGGATCGGGTAACTATACTCTGTCTGTATCTTTGCAGTGCTGTTAATAAAGTCAGTGAAAGACAATCTGTTGTGAGCTTGATTATCTGGTGTCTGAAACCACAAGACTCAATCTTTAGACTCAACAAGATGAACAAGTAAACACATCACTGCCCAATACTCCAGCTCTATATTCACAGGAGAAAGTCTGTTATCACACTCCTCGAGTGGACAGAATAAAGAAAGATCCCAACTCAGAACCTCCAGAATCATTTGTAAATATCTTTCAAATCCTGACTGATATCAATTGTCAGTGTACGTTCCATGGAAGACGAGAGAGGGGCTGGAGAGTAGGGGTGAAAGAGGAGTTGGGGTGAGAGGAGTTGGAGAGTAGGGGTGAAAGAGGAGTTGGGGTGAGGGGGGTTGGAGAGCAGGGGTGAAAGAGGAGTTGGGGTGAGGGGGGTTGCAGAGTAGGGGTGAAAGAGGAGTTGGGGTGTTGGAGAGTAGGGGTGAAAGAGGAGTTGGGGCGAGAGGAGTTGGAGAGTAGGGGTGAAAGAGGTGTTGTGGTGAGAGAGTTTGGAGAGTAGAGGTGAAAGAGGAGTTGGGGTGATGGGGTTTGGAGAGTAGGGGTGAAAGGAGTTGGGGTGAGGGGGTTGGAGAGTTGGGGTGAGGGGGGTTGGAGAGTAGGGGTGAAAGAGGTGTTGTGGTGAGAGAGTTTGGAGAGTAGGGGTGAAAGAGGAGTTGCGGTGAGGGGGTTGGAGAGTAGGGTGAAAGAGGAGTTGAGGTGAGGGGGGTTGGAGAGTAGGGGTGAAAGAGGAGTTGGGGTGAGGGGGTTGGAGAGTAGGGGTGAAAGAGGAGTTGGGGTGAGGGGGTTGGAGAGTAGGGGTGAAAGAGGAGTTGGGGTGAGGGGGGTTGGAGTGTAGGGGTGAAAGAGGAGTTGGGGTGAGGGGGAGTTGGAGAGTAGGGGTGAAAGAGGAGTTGGGGTGAGGGGGTTGGAGAGTAGGGGTGAAAGAGGAGTTGGGGTGAGGGGGGTTGGAGAGTTGGGGTGAGGGGAGTTGGAGAGTTGGGGTGAGGGGAGTTGGAGAGTTGGGGTGAGGGGAGTTGGAGAGTTGGGGTGAGGGGGGTTGGAGAGCAGGGGTGAAGGAGGAGTTGGGGTTAGGCGGGGTTGGAGAGTAGGGGTGAAAGAGGAGTTGGGGTGAGGGGGGTTGGAGAGTAGGGGTGAAAGAGGAGTTGGGGTGAGGGGAGTTGGAGAGTAGGGGTGAAAGAGGAGTTGGGGTGAGGGGGTTGGAGAGTATGTGTGAAAGGATTTGGGGTGAGAGGAGTTGGAGAGTAGGGGTGAAAGAGGAGTTGGGGTGAGGGAGGTTGGAGAGTAGGGGTGAAAGAGGAGTTGGGGTGAGGGGGTTGGAGAGTATGGGTGAAAGGATTTGGGGTGAGAGGAGTTGGAGAGTAGGGGTGAAAGAGGAATTGGGGTGAGGGGGGTTGGAGAGTCGGGGGGGGAGAGGAGTTGGGGTGAGGAGGTTGGAGAGTAGGGGTGAAAGAGGAGTTGGGGTGTGGGGGATTGGAGAGTAGGGGTGAAAGAGGAGTTGGGGGTGAGAGGGGGGTTGGAAGGTATGTGTGAAAGAGAACTTGGCCTTAAGCTCTGGAATTCCCTCCCTAAAACTCGCCGCCTCTCCCCTTTTCTCTCATCTTTTAAGATGCTCCTTGAAACCTACCTCTTTGATAAAGTTTTTGGTCACCTTTCCTGCTATCCCCTGTCGGTGTCAAACATGTTTTTTCTATATTGCTCTTGTTGAGCGCCTTCGGACGTTTTACTAGGTTAAATGTGCTGTATAAATGTCAGTTGTTGCTGATATCAAATCTACGGACCACTTACAATGTAACACCAAATCCAGGGACCACTTGCACCGTAATACCAAATCCAGGGACCACATGCACCATAATACCAAATCCAGGGACCACTTGCACCGTAATACCAAATCGAGGGACCACTTACAGTGTGACATCAAATCCAGGGTCCACTTACACAGAGACACCAAATCCAGGGACTAGTTACATTGAGACACCAAATCCAGGGATCACTTACACTGTGACAAAAACATCAAGGGACCACTTACAGTGTGACACCAAATCAATGGACCATTTGCACTATGACACCAAATCTAGAGACCACTTATACAATGACACCTAATTGAGGAAACATTTACACTGAGACACTAAATCCTGTGACCACTTACACTCTGACACCAAATCCAGGGACCATTTACACTCTGATACCAAACCCAGGGACCATTTGCACTGCAACACTAAATTCAGGGACCACGTGTACATTCCCAGGGTTGAAATCCCCATGTAGAGTCCCAGGGTTAGAATCCCCATGTGCAGTCCCAGTGTTGGAATCCCCATTTACAGTCCCAGGGTTAGAATCCCCATGTACAGTCCCAGGGTTAGAATCCCCCTGTACAGTCCCAGGGTTAGAATCCCCATGGACAGTCCCAGGGTTGGAATCCCCATGTACAGTCCCAGGGTTGGAATCCCCATGTACAGTCCCAGGGTTGGAATCCCCATGTACTGTCCCAGGGTTAGAATCCCCATGTACAGTCCCAGGGTTAGAATCCCCATGTGCAGTCCCAGGGTTGGAATCCCCATGTACAGTCCCAGTGTTAGAATCCCCATGTACAGTCCCAGGGTTAGAATCCCCATGTACAGTCCCAGGGTTAGAATCCACATGTACAGTCCCAGGGTTGGAATCCCCATGTACAGTCCCAGGGTTGGAATCCCCCTGTACAGTCCCAGGGTTAGAATCCCCATGTACAGTCCCAGGGTTAGAATCCCCATGTATAGTCCCAGGGTTAGAATCCCCATGTACAGTCCCAGGGTTAGAATCCCCATGTACAGTCCCAGGGTTAGAATCCCCATGTACAGTCCCAGGGTTAGAATCCCCATGTACAGTCCCAGGGTTAGAATCCCCATGTACAGTCCCAGGGTTAGAATCCCCATGTACAGTCCCAGGGTTAGAATCCCCATGTACAGTCCCAGGGTTAGAATCCCCATGTACAGTCCCAGGTTTGGAATCTCCATGTACAGTCTCAGGGTTGGAATCCCTCAGCAACACCGAGTGCGGGTCTCAGGCCCCGAGTCAGAGCCGGCGGACTTGCGGCCAGGGCCCCGGCACCATTAACCCCAGGGTGCAGCGCTTCCCCCAGACAAGAAACACAACAACTTGCATTTATACAGCAGAGGGAGCAATTCAGAGCCGGTTAGCATCAGCGTGGGCGGTGGATGTGGAACTCGCTCCCTGGCCTCCTGTGTAGGGCTTTCTTGTTGCATCAGTTTGAGCTGGAGTGGAGAGGGGGGAGAAGCTGTTGGGTTTAACCCCCAGTGCTTCTGAGCACAGTGGGACCCAACAATTTCCAATGTGAGACTGTGAAGGGAGGTGGATTCTAGGGGAGATTAAGGTGCTAAACAGACACTGTCCGTACAGTGTAAAAGATTATCATTTTAGGAACAAGTATTTCTGTAGAGGCTTTCAATCCATTTTCTATATACAGATTTTTTTAATTAATTCGATGTGGGTGTCACTAGCAAGGCCAGCATATATTGCCAGTCCCCAGTTACCCATTGAGGTGGTGATGCTGGGCCTTCTTCTTGAACCTCTGCAGTCCGTGTGGTGAAGGTACTCTCAGAATGCTGTTAGGTGAGGAGTTCCAGGATTTTCACCCAGCGACGATGTAGGAACGGCAATATATGCCCAAGTCAGGATAGTGTGTGACTTGGAGGGGAACTGGGAGGTGATGGTGTTCCCATGCACCTGCTGCCCGTGTCCTTCTAGGTGGTGGAGGTCGCGTGTTTGGGAGGTGCTGTCAAAGTTCGAGTCGAGTTACAGATGTATAAAGTCGCTCTCCTTCACCCCTCCCCCTCCCACCTCGCTCTCTCTCCTCCCAAAGAGGCCAGAGTCTTGTGTAGGCCCAGACCGGGTGGCGGGTTCCCGACTCTGAAGGACATTAGTGAACCAGTTGGGTTTTTACGACAATCCGGCAGCTTTCATGGTCACTTTTTTCTAGTGCCGGCCCCACAAATTCCCAGATTCATTCAGCTCAATTTCACAACCTGCCTTTGTGCTATTGTGGGTTCTCTCTCACCCTCCCTTTTTCCTGTTTTAAATTCATTTTGCAGGGTGTTAGAAGGGGAGGATTTGCAGACGGGAAACTCAAACCAAACATCACTTCAAGATCTGACAGAGTCACTCAATTCATCAGGACCTTTGAACATGGAAGCAGAAAGCACCGTTCAGAGCGGGGAGAAACCGTACACGTGTTCTGTGTGTGGACTAGGCTTCAGCCGATCCTCTGGCCTGTCGAGACACAAGCGCAGTCACACCGTGGACTGGCTGTTCACCTGCTCCAAGTGTGGGAAGGGAATCACTAATTCATCTAACCTGTTGAGACACCAGCGAGTTCACACTGGGGAGAGGCCGTTCACCTGCTCTGAGTGTGGGAAGGGATTCACTCAATCATCCCACCTGCTGAAACACCAGCAAGTTCACACTGGGGAGAGGCCGTTCACCTGCTCTGAGTGTGGGAAGGGATTCACTCAGTCATCCCACCTGCTGAAACACCAGCGAGTTCACACCGGGGAGAGGCCGTTCACCTGGTCTGATTGTGGGAAGGGATTCACGTGTTCATCCGACCTTCTGAAACACCAGCGAGTTCACACTGGGGAGAGGCCTTTCACCTGCTCTGAGTGTGGAAAGGGATTCTCTCAGTCATCCACCCTGCTGATACACCAGCGAGTTCACACTGGGGAGAGACCATTCACCTGCTCGGAGTGTGGGAAGGGATTCACTCAGTTTTGCACCCTGCTGACACACCAGCGAGTTCACACTGGGGAGAGACCGTTCACCTGCTCTGAGTGTGGGAAGGGATTCACTCGGTCACACGACCTGCTGACACACCAGAGAGTTCACACTGGGGAGAGGCCGTTCACCTGCTCTGAGTGTGCGAAGGGATTCACTCGGTCATCCGACCTGCTGAAACACCAGCGAGTTCACAGTGGGGAGAGACCGTTCACCTGCCCTGAGTGTGGGAAGGGATTCACGTGTTCATCCCACCTGCTGTCACACCAGCGAGTTCACACTGGGGAGAGACCATTCACCTGCTCTGAGTGTGGAAAGGGATTCGCTCGGTCATCCAACCTGCTGAAACACCAGCGAGTTCACACTGGAGAGAGACCATTCACCTGCTCAGAGTGTGGGAAGGGATTCACGTGTTCATCCCACCTGCTGACACACCAGCGAGTTCACACTGGAGAGAGACCATTCACCTGCTCAGAGTGTGGGAAGGGATTCACGTGTTCATCCCACCTGCTGACACACCAGCGAGTTCACACTGGGGAGAGGCCGTTCTCCTGCTCTGAGTGTGGGAAGGGATTCACTCAGTCATCCGACCTGCTGAGACACCAGCGAGTTCACAAGTGTTAGCAGAGGTTGGATTCTGCTGTTAATTACGTCCTGAACTGAATCGTGTTCACACTGACAGTTGGGGTTTATTTCTGTTGATGTTAATAACCCCTGTAACTGGGCTGGAGGTTAAATTTCTGGATATATATCAAATAAATCATTTTGCTTTAAACACATTGTTGTGGATTTTTGTCATTCCCACCTGAGTGTTTAGCATCACCTGGCTGGAGCTCAGAAAGGACAATCTGGGGGAGGATCGTACGGCGGGAACAGAACTACAGCCTGGACACAGTCCTTCAGGGCCACACTGAGAGGGGCAAATGGCACTTTGGTCTTTCTCGTCTCTCTTCACTGAAGGGAAAGTTGCCGGGCAGATTAAGAACATAAGAAAAGATCATAAGAATTAGGAGCAGGAGTAGGTCACACGGCCCCTCGAGCCTGCTCCGCCATTCAATCAGATCATGGCTGATCATCCACCTCAACTCCACTTTCCCACCCGATCTCCATATCCCTTGATTCCCCTAGAGTCCAAAAATCTATCTATCTCAGCCTGGAATATACTCAAAGACTGAACATTCACAGCCTTCTGGGGCAGAGAATTCCAAAGATTCACAACCTTCTGAGTGAAGAAATTCCTCCTCATCTCAGTCTTAAATGGCCTACCCCTTATTCTGAGACTATGCCCCCCAGTTCTAGACACTCCAGCCAGGGGAAACAACCTCTCAGCATCTACCCTGTCAATCCCCTTCAGAATCTTGTATGTTTCAATGAGATCATCTCTCATTCTTCTAAACTCCAGAGAGCATAGGCCCAATCTACACAATCTCTCATCATAGGACAGCCCTCTCATCCCAGGAATCAATCTCGTGAACCTTCGTTGCACCGCCTCCAAGGCATGTATATCCTTCCTTAGATAAGGAGACCAAAACTGTGCACAGTACTCCAGGTGTGATCTCACCAAGGCCCTGTACAATTGTAGCAAGACTTCCTTACTCTTATATTCCAACCCCCTTGCTTTCAAGGCCAACATGCCATTTGCCTTCCTTATTGCTTGCTGTACCTGCATGCTAGCTTTCTGTGTTTCTTGCACGAGGACACCCAAATCTCTCTGAACACCAACATTTGAAAGTTTCTCACCATTTACAAAATATTCTGTTTTTCTACTCTTCCTACCAAAGTGAATAACCTCACATTTCCCTACATTGTACTCCATCTGCCACCTTAGTGCCCACTCACTTAGTCTATCTATATCCCTTTAATCTTGAGGCTGATAAGGAATGTGTCCCAGCCACTCTCTTCCATGGGTCAGAGCTCCTAGGCACGGAACAGAAGGCTCCTTTACAACTGTGTTTAGAGTCAGGAAGAACAACGGTGAATGCTGGAAACGTGCTGTCAAATCAGAGCTTGATGTCAAACTGCGATCTGTTCCTGACTGAAAGTGAAACGGCAGGGTTAAGTTTCCAGTCTAAGAATGACTGGTAATTATTCCACGAAGATTTAATATGTGTGTGTGACAGTCCTGAGTCTACCATTTTAAGGCTGGTGTTAGCTCATTTAAAATAAACCCGTTTAAAATAAATTGGTTAAAGTCTGCATTAAAATAGCAGAGGGAGGAGTTCACAGGAGCCTGTTAACTGCTGGTACAATTATACAACAGACATTTGATCTCCAGATAAAGAAGGACCTGCAGCGTGTTTCCAGGAATTCCCTGTTTTATTGATGTGTGCGTGTTAGACACCAGGATAACTAAAAATACACGACCCGGAACATCCACGGGGTGCGATCCCGACAGTTACTCTGGGATCACTCCCGCTGCGGAACTCCACCACTGACCCTGCTGAAGGTTGTAGGCTCAGGGAGTGGGGCCTCCAGGAGTGGACTGTGAGAAAGCTGGGTTTCAGTATCCTGACACATATATGGTGAGGAACCAGAGGAATCCTTACTAAGGAACCGTCTGAGGTTTTATCCACTGGGATGAGATGATTTATGTATTTATTTATTTATTTAATGGTTTGAAGCATCGGTCTAGTCTTGTTAATAACTGTCAGAAGCTGTGTGCAATGTCTAATTGATGTGGGATTATGAGGGTAATATCTGTGTTGAAAGGACGGGGTGAACCTTGTAACAATCCCCCAGAGATGAGCTGGGATTGAGGGACAGGACTGAAGGTGAGCAATAGTGCCCTGCACTTTGATCTAATTAGTGACGGACTCTGTGTGTTAAAGTTTACTAATTCACACTTTTGTTGTGCTGTGCCGATTGCTCCCAGTTTGTGAATGTTCAGGATTGTTTTTGCTGCAGTATTTTCTATTGAGCTTTGGCGGGACCCACTGATTGGGTGAGACAGAGCCTGGAACCGTGACATCACAGCACCGCCGGATGGGCGGCCGCAGGGTCCTAATGCCCACCGTGTTCACCAGCTCTCAGCGGGTTCAGAGCAACAACTGAAAAGAACCTCACAAAGTGTTTGCTGTGTGTGTGTGTACAAAGCTCATCATTCTTAATGTGTGCAAGCACATTCCACAGAGAGAAATCATTATCTTCAGCCATTATTGATCAGCATTTTATTTCCTTTATTCACAGTGTAACTTCAGAGCGTTGAATCCCTTTAACATTTATTGAGAACCCATTGTCTTGTGGGCTCTTGTTTAGAAAGTGATGTCACACTGACCATTCCGTTCCCAAGGTGAGCCTGTCTGTCTGCAGTATTCAGTGGGAAAGGGGATTAAATCACACCGAGGATAATGAGCAGCCGCCCAACAGCAGGACACAAAGAGTCTGCAAAGGGATATCGACAGGTTAAGTGAGTGGGCAAGAAGGTGGCAGATGGAGTATAATGTGGAGAAATGTGAAATTATTCACTTTGGTAGGAAGAATGGAAAACAGAATATTTTTTAAATGGTGAGAAATTATGAAATGTTGTTGTTCAGAGGGATTTGGGTTTCCTCGAACACAAATCACAGCGAGTTAGCATGCAGGTACAGCAAGCAATTGATTTCCCTAGAAGCCAAAAATCTATCTATCTCAGCCTTGAATATACTCAAAGACTCAGCATTCACAGCTCTCTGGGGCAGAGAATTCCAAAGATTCACAACCCTCTGAGTGAAGAAATTCCTCCTCCTCTCAGTCTTAAATGGCCTACCCCTTATCCTGAGACTATGCCCCCTAGTTATGGACACTCCAGCCAGGGGAAATAACCTCTCAGCATCTACCCTGTCAATCCCCTTCAGAATCTTGTATGTTTCAATGACATCACCTCTCATTCTTCTAAACTCCAGAGAGGTCGGACCAGTGTTTTATAAAATTTCATCATAACTTCCTTGCTTTTGTACTCTATGCCTCTATTTATGAAGCCCAGGATCCCGTAAGCTTTTTTAACCGCTTTCTCAACCTGCCCCCAGGTCTCTCTGTTCAGGCACCCCCTATAGAATTGTACCCTTTAGTATATATTGCCTCTCCTTGTTCTTCCTACCAAAATGTAGAGGTTAACCAAATGTACCCAGCCAGATTCAGTTCCTTCTGGAGAGAAGGGGAGACCCAAAATCCCAGATGATGTAATGAATGTTGTTTTTAGACAGTAAGGATGGAGGGAGAGTGTGTAGAATGGGGAATTTACAGCTTAGGAGGGACAGGAGGGGGAAAGAATGTTGTATAGAAACTAGATTTGTCTGTTCTGAAGTTCTATCCTGTTGTAAACACCAGTTGAGGGTATTAGAAGGGGAGGATCTGCAGATGGAAACACACTCCAAACATTGAGTCAAGATCTGACAGATTCACCGGATTTATCAGGACCTGAATATCATCGGCCTTTGGATATCGGAGGAAAAGCACCAATCACAGCGGGAAGAAACAGGACAAGTGTTCTGTGCCTGGATCCACTTTTAACAAATCGTCTAGTCTGTGAGACTCGTGCACCCACCTGAATCACCTCCCCTTTCAGCATTCCGTAGGGACCGCTCCCTCCGCGACACCCTAGTCCACTCCTCTACCACCCCCAGCACCCCTTCCCCTTCGCCCGGCACCTTCCCGTGCACGCGCAGGAGATGCAACACATGCCCTTATACCTCCCCTCTTCCCACTGTCCAGGGCCCCAAACACCCCGTCCAGGTGAAACAGCGATTTACTTGTACTTCCTGCAATTTAGTATACTGTATTCGCTGCTCACGATGTGGACTCCTCTACATTGGGGAGACCAAACGCAGATTGGGTGACCGCTTTGCGGAACACCTCCGTTCAGTCCGTAAGGGGGACCCCGAGCTCCCGGTGGCCTGTCACTTTAATTCACCGCTTCACTCCCACTCTGACCTCACCGTCCTCGGCCTATTACACTGTTCCACGGAAGCTCAGCGTAAGCTCGAGGAACAGCACCTCATCTTTCGTTTAGGCACGCTACAGCCCTCTGGACTCAATATCGAGTTCAACAATTTTAGATCATAACCTCAGCTCCAATCACATTTATATTTTATTTTATCCACCCTTTTATTTGTCCCCCCCCACCTTTTTTTTTTCTCCTAGAAGCTGGCAGCTGTCCTTCATTCTGCCAGTGGATTTCACACTTCATTCAGCCTTAATCTGTCACATTAACACCACCTCTAGCCTTGCATATCTCTTAATGTCTCTTCATCTCCCCCTTTGTTCCTTTATCCCCTCCCCCTTTTCCCAGCTTTACCCTGGCCTTAAATCTATTTGATTTCCGGCTCTTCCCAGTTCTGATGAAAGGTCATCGACCTGAAACGTTAACTCTCTTTCTCTCTCCACGGATGCTGCCTGGCCTGCTGAGTTTTTCCAGCGTTTTCTGTTGTTATTTCGGATTTCCAGCATCCGCATTATTTTGCTATCGTGTAAATGTGGTGAATGTGGGAACGGGTTCATTTGCCCATCTGAGGTGCAAACTCATGGATACAGTCACACCGGGGAGAGGCTGTTCAACAGCTGAGTGTGGATAGAGAGTCACTCACTCATCTCATCGATTCCCACCCTAACATATTGGTAAGGGGGAGAATCCATTCACTGCTCTGTTTGTGGAATGTGCCCTAGTCACACAGGAGGAGTCCAGTGCGCAGGCGCAGCGCCCGCCTGTATTTGGAGCATGCGCAGTGTCATTGTGATCCGGGCCGGCGAGGACAAGAAGCGAAGAAAAGCTGCAGCGCGATTTACGCCGATTACGAATCAGCGGGGCGCAGGAAGGTAATGCACCCGACGGGTGGATTTCATAAACATCTGGTGTAGGCCGCAAGGCCTAAATGAGAACCAACAGGTTCCGCGTTTCCAGCTCGGAGGAATTTTTCCCAGGAACAGGCCCAGGTTAACGGCTGCCATCTTTGTAAAGGACAGCTGAGGGTTTGTGCGTAGCCATCTTGCGTGATACTGCGCATGCGCGGCCATCTTTGTAAAGCAATAAAAACAAAATGCTGGAGATACTCAGCAGGTCAGGCAGCATCTGTGAAGAGAGAAACAGAGTTAACGTTTCAGGTCGATGACCTTTCGTCAGAACTGGAAAAAAGGAACCACGAGTGGGCTGGGCTTCAGTGTCCCAGTGAGTAAACTGAACCCAGCCAGAGTCAGCACCTTCAGGGGAGGAGAGGGAGGGGAACCAGTGAGTGTGGAACTGAACCCAGCCAGAGTCAGCACCTTCAGGGGAGGAGAGGAAGGGGAACCAGTGAGTAAACTGAACCCAGCCAGAGTCAGCACCTTCAGGGGAGGAGAGGGAGGGGAACCAGTGAGTGTAGAACTGAATCCAGCCAGAGTCAGCACCTTCAGGGGAGGAGAGGGAGGGGAACCAGTGACTGTAGAACTGAACCCAGCCAGAGTCAGCACCTTCAGGGGAGGAGAGGGAGGGGAACCACTGAGTGTAGAACTGAACCCAGCCAGAGTCAGCACCTTCAGGGGAGGAGAGGGAGGGGAACCAGTGACTGTAGAACTGAACCCAGCCAGAGTCAGCACCTTCAGGGGAGGAGAGGGAGGGGAACCACTGAGTGTAGAACTGAACCCAGCCAGAGTCAGCACCTTCAGGGGAGGAGAGGGAGGGGAACCAGTGAGTGTAGAACTGAACCCAGCCAGAGTCGGCACCTAAAGGGGAGGAGAGGGAAAGGAACCAGTGAGTGTAGAACTGAACCCAGCCAGAGTCAGCACCTTCAGGGGAGGAGAGGGAGAGGAACCAGTGAGTGTAGAACTGAACCCATCCAGAGTCAGTACCTTTATACAGTCATGACGACACAGAGGAGGCCATTCGGCCCATCGAGTCCGTGCCAGCTCTCTGTACAGCAATCCAGTCAGTCCCATTCCCCCGCTCTATCCCTGTAGCCCTGCAAATTGATTTCCCTCAAGTGCCTATCCAGTCTCCCCTTGAAAACATTAAGTGTCTCCGTTTCCACCACTTCCGTTGGCAGCGAGTTCCAGGTCCTCACCACTCGCTGCGTAAAAAGTTTTTCCTCACATACCCCCTGTATCTCTTGCCCAAAACCTTAAATCTGTGCCCCTTAGTCCTTGTACCATCAACTAGTGGGAACAGTCTTTCCCCGTCTAGCCTATCCAAACACGTCATAATCTTGTACACCTTTATCAAATCACTCCTCAACCTCCTTTGCTCTAATGAAAACAAATCCAGCTTCTCCAACCTGTCCTTGTAACTAAGATCCCCCATCCCCAGAACCATTCTGGTAAATCTCCTCTGCACTCTCTCAAGGGCCTTCACATCCTTCCGAAAGTGTGGTGACCAGAACTGGATGCAATACTCCAGTTGTGGCCTAACCAGCGCTTTATAAAGTTTCAGCATAACTTCTCTACTTTTGTACTCAATACCTCTATTTATGAAGCCCAAGATCCCATATGCTTTGTTAACCACTCTCTCAATATGTCCTGCCACCTTCAGGGACCTATGCACATTAACTCCCAGGTCCCTCTGTCCCTGCACACTCTTTAAAACTGTGCCATTAAGTGTATATTGCCTCTCCCTGTTCCTTCTGACAAAATACATCACCTCACACTTCTCTGTATTAAATTCCATCTGCCACTTGTCTGCCCATTCTGCTAGCCTTTCTATGTCCTGTTGCAGTCGATTGATATCATCATCACTGTTTGCCACACCCCCAAGTTTGGTGTCATCGGCAGATTTAAAAATTCTACTCTGTATTCCAATATCCAGGTCATTTATATATATCAAAAAAAGCAGTGGCCCCAGCACTGACCCTTGGGGAACATCACTGTCCACCATCCTCCAGTCTGAAAAACAGCCATTTACCACAACTCGCTGTTTTCTGTCCTTAAGCCAATTCCATATGCCACTGACCCACCTATTCCATGAGCCTCAATTTTGTTAACAATCCTTCTATGTGGTGCTTTCTCAAATGCCTTCCGAAAATCCATGTAACAACATCCATTGCATTCCCTACATTAATCCTCCCTGTTACTTCATCAAAAAATTCAATTAGATTAGTCAAACATGATCTGCCTTTTACAAACCCATGTTGGCTCTTCTTAATTAGCTTAAACCTCTCCAAATGCCCGTTAATTTTTTTCCTTGATTATTGTTTCTAAAACTTTACCGACCACTGATGTTAAACTGACCGGCCTGTAGTTACTAGGATTTTCCTCACACCCTTTCTTCAACAATGGTGTCACATTTGCCACTGGGGAAGATTGGAAAATTATGGCAAGCTCTTCCGCTATCTCCTTCCCCAATTCCCTTAGCAACCTGGGATGCAAGCCATCTGGTATTTGATTCAAACTCTCCACACTTCGAATTTCTCACCATCTCTCCTGAAGGCGCTGTAACAGCACAGCATATGGTTAACATCCCACACAATTATAACAGAAGAGCCCCAGAGCTGGGCCCCCCTGTCCAGTCTCAGGGTTGGATTCCCCATGTACAGTCCCAGGGTTAGAATCCCCATGTACAGTCCCAGGGTTGGAATCCCCATGTACAGTCCCAGGGTTAGAATCCCCATGTACAGTCCCAGTGTTAGAATCCCCATGTACTGTCCCAGGGTTAGAATCCCCATGTACAGTCCCAGGGTTAGAATCCCCATGTACAGTCCCAGGGTTAGAATCCCCATGTACAGTCCCAGGGTTAGAATCCCCATGTACAGTCCCAGGGATAGAATCCCCATGTACAGTCCCAGGGTTGGAATCCCCATGTACAGTCCCAGGGTTGGAATCCCCATGTACAGTCCCAGGGTTAGAATCCCCATGTACAGTCCCAGGGTTAGAATCCACATGTACAGTCCCAGGGTTGGAATCCCCATGTACAGTCCCAGGGTTAGAATCCCCATGTACAGTCCCAGGGTTGGAATCCCCATGTACAGTCCCAGGGTTAGAATCCCCATGTACAGTCCCAGGGTTAGAATCCACATGTACAGTCCCAGGGTTAGAATCCACATGTACAGTCCCAGGGCTGGAATCCACATGTACAGTCCCAGGGTTAGAATCCCCATGTACAGTCCCAGGGTTAGAATCCCCATGTACAGTCCCAGGGTTAGAATCCCCATGTACAGTCCCAGGGTGGAATCCCCATGTACAGTCCCAGGCTTAGAATCCCCATGTACAGTCCCAGGATTAGAATCCCCATATACAGTCCCAGGGTTGGAATCCCCATGTACAGTCCCAGGGTTAGAATCCCCATGTACAGTCCCAGGGTTGGAATCCCCATGTACAGTCCCAGGGTTAGAATCCCCATGTACAGTCCCAGGGTTAGAATCCCCATGTACAGTCCCAGGGTTAGAATCCCCATGTACAGTCCCAGGGTTAGAATCCCCATGTACAGTCCCAGGGCTGGAATCCCCATGTACAGTCCCAGGGTTAGGATCCCCATGTACAGTCCCAGGGTTAGAATCCCCATGTACAGTCCCAGGGTTAGAATCCCCATGTACAGTCCCAGGGTTAGAATCCCTATGTACAGTCCCAGGGTTAAAATCCCCATGTACAGTCCCAGGGTTGGAATCCCCATGTACAGTCCCAGGGTTAGATTCCCCATGTACAGTCCCAGGGGTGGAATCCCCATGTACAGTCCCAGGGTTAGAATCCCCATGTACAGTCCCAGGGTTAGAATCCCTCAGCAACACCGAGTGCGGGTCTCAGGCCCCGAGTTAGAGCCGGCGGACGTGCGGCCAGGGCCCCGGCACCATTAACCCCAGGGTGCAGCGCTTCCCCCGACAAGAAGCACAACAACTTGCATTTATACAGCAGAGGGAGCAATTCAGAGCCAGTTAGCATCAGGGTGGGCGGTGGATGTGGAACTCGGTCCCTGGCCTCCTGTGTAGGGCTTTCTTGTTGCATCAGTTTGAGCTGGAGTGGAGAGGGGGGAGAAGCTGCTGGGTTTAACCCCAGTACTTCTGAGCCCAGTCGGACCCAACAATTTCCAATGTGAGTCTGTGAAGGGAGGTGGATTCCAGGGGAGATTAAGTTGCTAAACAGACACTGTCCGTACAGTGTAAAAGATTATCGTTTTAGGAACAAGTATTTCTGTAGAGGTTTTCAATCCATTTTATATATACAGATTTTTTTAATTCATTCGATGTGGGTGTCACTAGCAAGGCCAGCATATATTGCCAGTCCCCAGTTGCCCGTTGAGAAGATGATGCTGGCCTCCTTCTTGAACCTCTGCAGTCCGTGTGGTGAAGGTACTCTCAGAATGCTGTTAGGTGAGGAGTTCCAGGATTTTCACCAAGCGACGATGTAGGAATGGTGATATATGCCCAAGTCAGGATAGTGTGTGACTTGGAGGGGAACTGGGCGGTGATGGTGTCCCCATGCACCCGCTGCCCTTGTCCTTCTAGGTGGTGGAGGTCGCGTGTTTGGGAGGTGCTGTCAAAGTTCTAGTCGAGTTGCAGATGTATAAAGTCCATCTCCTTCGCCCCCCTCCCACTCCCACCTCGCTCTCTCTCCTCCCATAGAGGCCAGAGTCTTGTTTCGGCCCAGACCGGGTGGCGGGTTCCCTTCCCTGAAGGACATTAGTGAACCAGTTGGGTTTTTACGACAATCCGGCAGCTTTCATGGTCACTTTTTTCTAGTGCCGGCCCCACAAATTCCCAGATTCATTCAGCTCAATTTCACAACCTGCCTTTGTGCTATTGTGGGTTCTCTCTCACCCTCCCTTTTTCCTGTTTTAAATTCATTTTCCAGGGTATTAGAAGGGATTTGCAGACGGGAAACTTAAACCAAACATCACTTCAAGATCTGACAGAGTCACTCGATTCATCAGGACCTTTGAACATGGAAGCAGAAAGCACCGTTCAGAGCAGGGATAAACCGTACACGTGTTCTGTGTGTGGACGAGGCTTCAGCCAATCCTCTGGCCTGTCGAGTCACCAGCGACTTTACACCGGGGAGAGACCGTTCACCTGCTCCGTGTGTGGGAAGGGATTCACTCAGTCATCCACCCTGCTGACACACCAGCGAGTTCACACCGGGGAGAGGCCGTTCACCTGCTCCGTTTGTGGGAAGGGATTCACTCAGTCATCCCACCTGCTGACACACCAGCGAGTTCACACCGGGGAGAGGCCGTTCACCTGCTTCGAGTGTGGGAAGGAATTCACTAATTCATCCCACCTGTTGACACACCAGCGCGTTCACACTGACGAGAGACCTTTTAAATGCCCGGACTGCGGAAAGTGCTATAAAAGTTCCGGGGAACTGATGTGTCATCAACGTCTTCACACTGACGAGAGACCGTTCAGATGCTCTCACTGCGGGACTGGGTTCAGGCGATCATCTCACCTCACTGTACACCAGCGCACTCATACTGGGGAGAGGCCGCTCACTTGCTCTGAGTGTGGAAAGGGATTCACTCGTTCATTCGACCTGCTGACACACCAGCGAGTTCACACCGGGGAGTGGCCGTTCACTTGCTCTGAGTGTGGGAAGGGATTCACTCAGTCATCCACCCTGCTGAAACACCAGCGAGTTCACACTGGGGAGAGGCCGTTCACCTGCTCCGAGTGTGGGAAGGGATTCACTCGGTCATCCAACCTGCTGACACACCAGAGAGTTCACACTGGGGAGAGGCCGTTCACCTGCTCTGAGTGTGGGAAGGGATTCACTCGGTCATCCCACCTGCTTAAACACCAGCGAGTTCACAAGTAACTGCAGAGGTTGGATTCTGATGTTATTTCTGCTGTTAATCACATCCCGGACTGAATCGTGTTCACACTGACAGTTGAGGTTTGTTTCTGCTGATTTTAATAACCCCTGTAACTGGGCTGGAGTTTAATATTCTGGATATCTGTCAAATAAATCAGCTTTGCTTTAAACACATTGTTGTGGATTTTTGTCGTTCCCACACTGAGAGGGGCAAACGGCACTTTGGTCTTTCTCGTCTCTCTTCACTGAAAGGAAAGTTGCCGGGCAGATTAAGAACATAAGAAAAGATCATAAGAATTAGGAGCAGGAGTAGGTCACACGGCCCCTCGAGCCTGCTCCGCCATTCAATCAGATCATGGCTGATCATCGACCTCAACTCCACTTTCCCGCCCAATCTCCATATCCCTTGATTCCCCTAGAGTCCAAAAATCTATCTCAGCCATGAATATACTCAAAGACTGAACATTCACAGCCCTCTGGGGCAGAGAATTCCAAAGATTCACAACACTCTGAGTGAAGAAATTCCTCCTCATCTCAGTCTTAAATGGCCGACCCCTTATCCTGAGACTATGCCCCCTAGTTCTAGACACTCCAGCCAGGGGAAACAACCTCTCAGCATCTACCCTGTCAATCCCCTTCAGAATCTTGTATGTTTCAATGAGATCACCTCTCATTCTTCTAAACTCCAGAGAGTATAGGCCCATTCTACACAATCTCTCATCATAGGACAGCCCTCTCATCCCAGGAATCAATCTAGTGAATCTTCGTTGCACCGCCTCCAAGGCAAGTATATCCTTCCTTAGATAAGGAGACCAAAACTGTGTACAGTACTCCAGGTGTGGTCTCACCAAGGCCCTGTACAATTGTAGCAAGACTTCCTTACTCTTATACTCCAATCCCCTTGCTTTCAAGGCCAACATGCCATTTGCCTTCCTTATTGCTTGCTGTACCTGCATGCTAGCTTTCTGTGTTTCTTGCACGAGGACACCCAAATCTCTCTGAACACCAACATTTGAAAGTTTCTCACCATTTACAATATATTCTATTTTTCTATTCTTCCTACCAAAGTGAATAACCTCACATTTCCCTACATTATACTCCATCTGCCACCTTACTGCCCACTCACTTAGTCTATCTATATCCCTTTAATCTTGAGGCCGATAACAAAAGTGGCAGTCAGAGAAAACAACGGTTTAAATCAAACTTGGCCACAGTAAATACTAATTCTAATAGGTCTAAGAGCGTTAAAAAAACAAGCCTGAAGGCTTTGTGTCTTAATGCATGGAGCATTTGGAACAAGGTGGATGAATTAGCTGCGCAAATAGAGGTAAACAAATATGATTTGATTGGGATTACCGAAACATGGCTCCAGGGTGGCCAAGGCTGGGAACTCAATATCCAGGGGTACTCAATATTCAGGAAAGATAGGCAAAAAGGAAAGGGAGGTGGGGTAGCATTACTGGTTAAAGAGGGGATTAACACAATTGAAAGGAAGGATATTAGCTCTGATGATGTGGAATCTGTATGGGTTGAACTGAGAAATAACAAGGGGCAGAAAACGTTAGTGGGAGTGATATATAGACCTCCAAACAGTAATGCAGAGGTTGGGGATGGCATTAAAAGGGAAATTAGAGAAGCGTGCAATAAGGGCACAGCAGTCATCATGGGTGACTTTAATCTACATATAGATTGGGCGTACCAAATTAGTAACAATACTATGGAGGAGGAATTCCTGGAGTGTTTACGGGATGGTTTCCTGGACCAATATGTCGAGGAACCAACCAGAGATCAGGCCATCTTAGACTGGGTATTATGCAATGAGAAAGGATTAATTAGCAATCTTGTTGTACCAGGCCCCTTGGGTCAGAGCGATCATAATATGATAGAATTCTTCATTAAGATGGAGAGTGAAGTAGTTGACTCAGAGACTAGGGTCCTGAATTTAAATAAAGGAAACTACGATGGTATGAGGTGCGAGTTGGGTAGGATTGATTGGGGAATGTCACTCAAAGGGTTGACGGTGGATAGGCAATGGCAAACATTCAAAGACCGCATGGACGAACTACAGAATTTGTTCATCCCAGTTTGGCATAAGAATAAAACAAAAAGGGTGACTCAACCGTGGCTAACAAGGGAAATTAGGGATAGCATAAGATCCAAGGAGAGGGCATATAAATTGGCAAGAAAAAGCAGTAACCCTGAGGACTGGGAGCAGTTTAAGAATCAACAAAGGAGGACAAAGGGATTAATTAAGAAGGGGAAAATAGAATACAAGAGTAAGCTTTCAGGGAACATAAAAACTGACTGTAAAATCTTTTATAGATATGTGAAGAGAAAAAGATTAGTGAAATCAAGCATAGGTCCCTTGCAGTCAGAATCAGGGGAACTTATAATGGGGAACAAAGAAATGTCAGACCAATTAAATACATATTTTGGTTCTGTCTTCACAAAGGAGGACACAAATAACCTCCCAGAGATGTTGGGGAACATAGGGTCTGATGAAAGGGAGGAACTGAAAGAAATCAGTATTTGTAGGGAAATGGTGTTAGGGAAATTGAAGGGATTGAAGGCCGATAAATCCCCAGGGCCTGATAATCTACATCCTAGGGTACTTAAGGAAGTGGCCCTAGAAATAGTAGATGCATTGCTGATCATCTTCCAACATTCAATGGAATCTGGAACAGTACCCATGGATTGGAGGGTAGCTAATGTTACCCCACTATTCAAAAAGGGTGGTAGAGAGAAAACGGGGAATTACAGACCGGTAAGCCTGACATCGGTAGTGGGGAAAATGCTAGAGTCCATTATAAAAGATGTAATAGCTGAGCACTTGGAAAACAGTGACAGGATCGGACAAAGTCAACATGGATTTACAAAAGGTAAATCATGCTTGACTAATCTACTGGAATTTTTTGAGGATGTAACTGGTAAAATAGATAATGGAGAACCAGTGGATGTGGTGTATTTGGACTTCCAAAAGGCTTTTGATAAGGTCCCGTAGAAGAGATTAGCGTGTAAAGTTAAGGCACATGGGATTGGGGGCAAGGTATTGACTTGGATAGAGAACTGGTCGGCAGACAGAAAGCAAAGAGTTGGAATAAACGGGTCTTTTTCCGAGTGGCAGGCAGTGACTAGTGGGGTACCGCGGGGATCGGTCCTTGGACCCCAGCTATTCACAATATATATTAATGATCTAGACAAGGGAACTAGATGTAATATCTCCAAGTTTGCAGACGACACAAAACTGGGTGGGCGTGTGTGCTGCGAGGAGGATGCCGAGAAACTCCAGGATGATTTGGACAGGTTGGGTGATTGGGCAGAAGCGTGGCAGATGCAATATAATGTGGATAAATGTGAGGTAATCCACTTTGGTGTCAAAAACAGAAAGGCAGATTATTATCTGAATGGCAATAGATTGGGAGAAGGGGAAGTGCAACGAGACCTGGGTGTCCTTGTGCACCAGTCGCTGAAGGTAAGCATGCAGGTGCAGCAGGCGGTTAAGAAGGCAAATGGTATGTTGGCCTTCATAGCGAGAGGGTTTGAGTAC
This sequence comes from Squalus acanthias, assembly GCA_030390025.1. Classification (NCBI taxonomy): domain Eukaryota; kingdom Metazoa; phylum Chordata; class Chondrichthyes; order Squaliformes; family Squalidae; genus Squalus; species Squalus acanthias. The sequence continues at coordinate 32,718 of JASTWF010001497.1, read as the reverse complement.
AGGAACAAGGGTGTCTTGCTGCAGTTGTACAGGGCCTTGGTGAGACCATACCTTAAGTACTGTGTGCAGTTTTGGTCGCCTTATCTGAGGAAGGATGTTCTTGCCATGGAAGGAGTTCAGCGAAGATTCACAAGGCTGATACCTGGGATGGCAGGAATGACGTATGAAGAGAGATTGGGTCGATTGGGCTTATACTCGCTGGAGTTTAGAAGAATGAGAGGGGATCTCATTGAAACTTATAAAATTCTGACAGGACAGGACAAACTAGATGCAGGAAGGATGTTCCCGATGGTGGGGGAGTCCAGAACCAGGGGTCACAGTCTAAGGATAAGGGGTAAGCCATTTAGGACAGAAATGAGGAGGAATTTCTTCACCCAGAGAGTGGTGAACCTGTGGAATTCTCTGCCACAGAAGGCAGTAGAGGCCAATTCATTAAATAGATTCAAGAAGGAGTTGGATATATTTCTTAAGGCTAAAGGGATCAAGGGATATGGGGAGAAAGCAGGGACAGGGTACTGAATTTGGATGATCAGCCATGATCACATTGAATGGTGGAGCAGGCTAGAGGGGCCGAATGGCCTACTCCTGCTCCTATCTTCTATGATTCTATGAATAAACAGCAGAATCCAATCCCTGCAGTCACTTGTGAACTCGCTGGTGTGTCAGCAGGCTGGATGACCGAGTGAATCCCTTCCCACACTCAGAGCAGGTGAACGGCCTCTCCCCAGTGTGAACTCGCCGGTGTCTCAGCAGGCTGGATGAACGGGTGAATCCCTTCCCACACACACAGTAGGTGAACGGCCTCTCCCCAGTGTGAACATGCTGGTGTCTCAGCAGGGTGGATGACTGAGTGAATCCCTTCCCACACACGGAGCAGGTGAACGGCCTCTCCCCTGTGTGAGTATGTTGGTGTCTGAACAGATGCTTTTTGCTTTTAAAGCTCTTCTCACAGTCAGAACATTTAAATGGTCTCTTATCAGTGTGAACAAGTTGGTGTTCAGTGAGCCTGGAGGAGTTAGTGAATCCCTTCCCACACAGGGAGCAAGTGAACAATCTCTGCCCAGTGTGAACGCCCAGGTGTTTAATCAGTTCCTCACAGCTTTTAAAGCACTTCACACAGTTAGAACATTTCAACAGACTCTCGTCAGTGTGAACTTGCTGGTGTTTCAGCAGGTTATATGATTGAGTGAATTCATTCCCACACATGGAGCTATTAAACTGTGTGCCAACAGTGAGAACAGCTTGGTGTCTGAGCATGTTATGTAACAGACTGAATCCCTTCCCACACACTGAGCAGGTGAACGGCCTCTCCCCAGTGTGAATACGCCGGTGTGTCAGAAGGTGGGATGATTTAGTGAATCCCTTCCCACACACGGAGCAGGTGAACGGTCTCTCCCCAGTGTGACTGCGTCGATGGGTTTCCAGCTGGGATGGGTAATTGAATACCTTCCCACAGTCCCCACATTTACAGTCCTCATGTTTCTCCGTGGTGCAGGTGTCCTTGTGTCTCTCCAGGTTGGACGATCAGTTGAAGCCTCGTCCACACACAGAACACGTGTACGGTTTCTCCCCGCTGTGAACGGTGCGATGTTTTCTCAGGCTGTGTAACTGGTTAAAGCTCTTTCCACAGTCAGTGCACTGGAACACTCTCATTCGGGTGTGTGTGTCTCGGTGCTTTTCCAGTCACACTGATGTTTGAAATCTTTTCCCACAGACAAAACAGACAAACATTTCTCCTTCCACATTCAAAGGCCGATGATATTCGGGTCCTGATGAATGGAGTGACTCTGTCAGATGTCTGTGTTGTTTGGTTTGAGTTGATGTTTCATGTGATGTTTGAGTTGAGTTTGTTGATGTTTGATGTGATGTTTGGTTTGAGTTTCCCGTCTGTAAATCCTTCCCTTCTAATACCCTGTAAAAGGAGTTTACAAAAGCCATCACTGTAAGTACAGGATAGAAATTTAGAACAGACAATTATAGTTTCTATGGAACATTCTTTCCTCTCTTGTGATCCAATCAAACTAAAAGAAGCCAAAATAAGCAGCAAAAGTCCCTCCAAAAGCAAAGGGAACCTTCCCAACTAAACCAGAATGTTGTTACCAGTGTCTGAGAGACACTCTGCACCCTGAGGTGCCCACCGGTCGAGGAAGGTATCAAGTGAACCGCTGGACACCGCCTGCTCCCTCTCCAGGGCCACCCGGGCACGGACAAGACTGCGGGAGAGAGGCAGCCAGCCAGAGTGACCCCCCATGGGCCCCGCCCATCCTGGGCCTACAAATTGCTGTTTTAGCCGGGCCCAAGAGCAGGTCCGGGAGAAGATCCTCCGACTTACCCACCCCCCTCCGCACCGGGCGGCCAAAGATTAGGAGCGTGGGGCTAAAGTGTAACCAAGAGTTGAGGAGCAGCCCCTTCAGGTAACTATACAGGGGCTGTAACCTCTCACACTGAATATATACACGGCCCATGGACTCCTCTAGGCCGCAAACATCACATGCGGCCTGGGAGTGGGTGAAGGTGATTAAAAACCTGTTGTCCAGGATGCTGCATCTCCCGGGCACTGGGACCTGGTTGGGAACAGAGATCCTGAAGCCCCGCCCACTCTCTGTTCCTGGCCAAGATGGCCGCGCATGCGCCGTGATCCCGCTCTGTCCAAGATGGCAGCCAGTGACCCCGCTGACCCGGGCCTGTCACCGCGGGGCAAACACGGAGCCTGTGGGCTCTTATTCGAGGCCTGAGGCCTACCCCGGGTGTTTATGGAGCGTCCCAGCCCACCCGCGGGTCCAATTCCTCCCCGAGCCCACAATCTCCTACCGCCTCCCGGAACCGTCTCTTCCGCTTTAGACCATCGCCAACACTCGTACTGCGCATGCTGAGAGCACGGCCCGGTCCCGCGCCTGCGCACTGGGCTCCCGTGGTCAGTGATTGGACCCATTCTGCCGCGCGGGGGATTTTTACTCTTATTTAGCCAAGTGGTACTGAGGCCAATTATAGCCCCTGAGCTGTCTTGGCTGAGATCAACAAACTGGACTGAACTTGGGACTTTCCCAGTCAGTTGTGCAGAGTGTTTTAAAATTTGAGGGAGGGTTAGAACAGAATATTTTGAAAGGAATGTTACTCCACCTTTAAAGGAAACCTTCATTAAACTGCAAAATTCTGAAGTCTTTCAAAATTGAACAAGAAAAAGTAGTGAGACATTTTAGAAAGGCTCAAGTCACTAAAATAGACAGGTTTACAATCACTGCACGAGTACAGAAGGGAACGACTGTTAATAGGAGCTCTGTCAGTGAAGTACTCCGACACTCCAGGATAAACCAGACTGTCCCTTTAACTATAAATATGCAAAGTAAAGGGGTCACGGTCCATTTAAATATCTGCCCCATTCCCCCAGGCAGTGGGAGGAGGAACAGCGCGCGGTCTCTTTATAACCTGACCCAGCAGGCCACATGAGGAAACCCACTCTATGTGGGGGCGGGGCCTTGGGAACCAGCTCTATAGAGTCATCGAGTTATACAGCACAGAAAGAGGCCCTTCGGCCCATCATGTCCGCGCCGGCCATCAAGCCCTATCTATTCTAATCCCATTTCCCAGCACTTGGTCCGTAGCCTTGTGTGCTATGGCGTTTCAAGTGCTCATCTAAATGCTTCTTGAATGTTGTGAGGGTTCCTGCCTCTACCACCCTTTCAGGCAGTGAGTTCCAGATTCCAACCACCCTCTGGGTGAAAAAGTTTTTCCTCAAATCCCCTCTAAACCTCCTGCCCCTTACCTTGAAACTATGCCCCCTGGTTATTGACCCCTCTACTAAGGGGAAAAGTTCCTTTCTATCTACCCTATCTATGCCCCTCATAATTTTGTACACCTTAATCAGGTCCCCCCTCAGCCTTCTCTGCTCTAAGGAAAACAACCCCAGCCTGTCCAGTCTCTCTTCATAACTGAAGCGCTCCAGCCCAGGTAACATCCTGGTGAATCTCCTCTGCACCCTCTCCAATGCAATCACATCCTTCCTATAGTGTGGCGACCAGAACTGCACACAGTATTCCAGCTGTGGCCTAACTAGCGTTTTGTACAGCTCCATCATAACATCCCTGCTCTTATATTCTATGCCTCGGCTAATGAAGGCAAGTATCCCATATGCCTTTTTAACCACCTCATCTAACTGTCCTGCTGCCTTCAGGGATCTATGTACATGCACGCCAAGGTCCCTCTGATCCTCTATCCTTCCTAGGGTCCTACCATTCATTGGGGTAGAAATTAGGTCGCGCCCCATTTGGGGCGCAAATATCGTCCGGACGCAAATATTAGCGCCTGGCGCTAATTATCGGCACTGACAGGAAACTTCACTTTTACCGCCCCGGGAGGTGAGTGGAGCGCTAAATTAGGCGCTGCACACCTCTCTTAAGGCGCAAAGGCCAAGGAGTGAGGCGCTAACTCAGCGCACGAGCGCAGCGCAGCTGCTGCCAGTTAGCGAGGGAACACAGACACAATGGCGCCGGACACTTCTTAAAGCGGGGCGGGGGGGCCACTTGCTCCCCAGCCACACCCTGCTCATTGCAGCCTTGAATCTCAGCCTGGAGAGACCTGTAATCCATTTTGCTGCCAAGCATGGAGAGGGTGAGAGAACGCGCTCATCGCTTCACCGAGCAGGCCTTGGATGCTCTGGTTGACGCAGTGGAGCGCAGACGATGCATGCTGTTCCCGGAGAGTGGCAGGAGGCCTTTGCCACACGAGTTCAGAAGAGTGTGGAGGGAGGTGGCTCAGAGCGTCTCCTCCAGGAGCATGGTGCCCAGGACCCATGTTCAATGCCGCAAAAAGTTCAACGACCTCACTCGGGTCGTCAGGGTGAGTGGCTTTTTCTCAATACCTCTCCATCCCTCCATCTCAACCTCACTCTATGGCCAGAGGGTCTTAAAACCCCAATGCACAACACTCATCCAACACCTATGGCCCTTTCATCAAACACACACACACATTCCACACTTTGCATACAGTAAGGGATATTCACCTATGGGAGGCACATCAGACAAGACCATGGCTGTATACTGTAAGGGCTATTCACCTATGGGAGGCACATCAGGCAAGACCATGGCTGCATACAGTAAGGGCTATTCACCTATGGGAGGCACATCAGGCAAGACCATGGCTGTATATTGTAAGGGCTATTCACCTATGGGAGGCACATCAGGCAAGACCATGGCTGTATATTGTAAGGGCTATTCACCTATGGGAGGCACATCAGGCAAGACCATGGCTGTATATTGTAAGGGCTATTCACCTATGGGAGGCACATCAGGCAAGACCATGGCTGTATATTGTAAGGGCTATTCACCTATGGGAGGCACATCAGGCAAGACCATGGCTGTATATTGTAAGGGCTATTCACCTATGGGAGGCACATCAGGCAAGACCATGGCTGTATATTGTAAGGGCTATTCACCTATGGGAGGCACATCAGGCAAGACCATGGCTGTATATTGTAAGGGCTATTCACCTATGGGAGGCACATCAGGCAAGACCATGGCTGTATATTGTAAGGGCTATTCACCTATGGGAGGCACATCAGGCAAGACCATGGCTGTATATTGTAAGGGCTATTCACCTATGGGAGGCACATCAGGCAAGACCATGGCTGTATATTTACTCAGATGCTGTCCTTTTTCTTGCAGGCTAAGCTGGCTCATAATCGGAGACAGCAGCAACGGACGGGTGGAGGGCGGCTTCAGCTGCAACCCCTCAGCGATCTGGAGGAGCGCGTCCACAGGATTGTGGCAAGCCGGGTGATCGGTCCCGTCGCCACTGGAGACGCCGACCCCGTTGTGGACAGCAATGGTAAGGTCATCACCTTTTTGTCCTCTGTCCTTCCACTTGTCCCTCACAATACCAGCCTTTGACACTTTCAATCCAACTTGCTAACTCGCTGCACTTATTCCTCCCTTACTGCCACCCTGTCCTCACGCTAAAGCCACTCTTGTACCTCCCTGCTTTCAGATGGTGATTCACCAGCTGAGGAGACGGGCCCTGAAGCTGCCACTGGGAGTGATGCTGCAGCTGAGGAGGAAGAGGAAGCCGGAGCATCAGTGCCACCCTCTCCCGAGGAAGCCCATGCCCACACTGGGAACACGCCTTCCCCGGAGGGGAGCAGGGGGGAAGGGGCTGATGATGGTGAAGCTCCAGGACCCAGCGGGCTGCAGCAACGCCATGGGGGGTGGTAGGGAAGAATGGGGGCCTTCTCCCCAGAGGGAGAGTATGCCAGACACTCCTACTGCAATGGACGCAGAGGAGGAGCGGCTGATTGCAGAAATGAACAGCCAGGCGGTGGGCATGCACACTGAGCTCATGGGTGCAGTGGGAAGGGTGCCCGAATGCATTGAATCACTGGCAAGGAGTGTGGAGCACTTCGCTGTAGCACAGGCGGATGCCACACTAAAGCTTAGTGCTGCAATTCAGTCACTGGCTGCCAGGAACCCATCTGAGACTGCTCTCATGCAGACTCAGATTGAGGCCACGCGAGCACTGACTGCTGCCATCCTCGATGGTTCGTGCACATGTCCCCGGGGCTGTCACCGCGCCGCAGCAGGCCAGCAATCTGTTCTCCGGCAAATTGCTCCGGATGCTGAAGTGCTGCCCCGTGGGAGTGCCAGTGTGTCGGGCGAGCAGGGAGTTGCTGTCCTCTCTCACGATGACAGCATTCCTGCTGCCAACACTGTCACTTCTCCACTGCACTTGCCACCGCCTGTAGGACAGACTGCTGCCGCCCATGCAGAGTTGGTGCAGTCTGCAGCCGGGCCCTCCAGGCCCAGAAGTGGTCGAGGCCGTCCTTCAGGGGCATCTGCAGTGTCAGGGTCTGACGAGCAGCAGCCTTCCACCAGCCTTGCTGCAGCCACTGAGGTCCGATTACGGAGGAGCAGTAGGGTTAGAAGGGGGGAAGTGCGCAAGGGAAGGAGATCACCCTCGAAGGGCAAAAAGTAGGAGGTGTGACAAAATGCTGGTCATTTTTTTATTAAAGGCCGAGGTTCATGGTCCAACTTTTGTTTAGTGTTTTGGACATTATCTCCAGGTTGTGAGAACCAGTTATGTTATTGACTGTTTTTTTGTGTTTATTTCTATGAGTTTGTCATGAGGAATTGACACACACAGAGTTTGTAAAATAAATAAGTTTCTGTATTCAAAATATACATGGCTGGTGGTTGGAATTATTGGTGCCTTGGCCGGCTTAGGGGTTGCGTGCTGGGTTGATTAGTGTTTGTAGCAATGGCAGGGGCCCTAGAAGCGGCTTGCTATTAGTCGTTGACGGACGGCCCTTGCAGTTTGACCATTGTGGGCCGCCCTCCTGCCTTGGTGCTGCTGATGATCATCGTCCTCGTCCTCTTCCTCCTCTTCCTCCTCCTCCTCTGGTGGTGCTACAAGGCCTGGTGGCATTGGCTGGGTCCTGAGGATTGCCATGTTATGCAACATGCAGCACACGACTACGAAGTTCGATACTCGCTCAGGCGAGTACTGCAGGGCTCCTCCGGAATGGTCCAGACAGCGGAACCGTTGTTTCAGCACGCCGATTGTGCGCTCAATAATGTTCCTGGTTGCTTGATGGCTTTCATTGTACCGCAGCTCAGCAGGGGTGTTTGGCGTACGGAGCGGTGTCATCAGCCAGGTGCTCAATGCGTACCCCTTGTCCCCCAGAAGCCAACCAACTGGCTGATGCGGTGCCTCGAAAACTTCTGCCACAGTAGTCTGGCGCAGGATGAAAGCATCGTGGCAGCTGCCCGGATAGTGGGCATTGACAGCGAGTATCACCTGTCTGTGGTCACAGACCAACTGCACATTCAAGGAATGGAACCCCTTTCTGTTCCTGAATTCCTCTGCATTCTCTTGCGGAGCATGCAAAGCCACATGCGTGCAGTCAATGGCGCCCTGCACCATGGGGAAGCCCGCTACCCTCGCAAAGCCCAGAGCACGGTCACGCTGCTTGTCTGGGGTCATAGGGAAAGAGATGAAGTCTCGTCTCCTTCTGAAGAGGGCATTGGTGACCTGCCGGATGCAGCGATGCACCGCAAACTGGGAGATATTGGCGAGGTCCCCAACAGCAGCTTGGAATGAGCCAGTGGCGTAGAAGTTCAAAGCCACTGTGACCTTCACTGCCACCGACAGAGACGTCCTGGACCTCAGCTGAGGCTGCAGATCTGGCTGCAGCAGGTGGCAGAGCTCAGTGACCACCTCCTTGCTGAATCGCAGCCTTCGCAAACACAGCTCCTCGGACATATGGATGTAGGAGAGCTGTTCACGATATACCCTGGGAGGGTAAGCTCTCCTGTACATGCGCCTGATGGCCCTCCTCCGTCTGGCCATCATTGCCACTCTCTGTCTGCGTCTCACTATCCTCCGATTCAGCTGGAGCAGGACGACGCCCCCAATCATTGCAGCCCCCATATTCTCTTTGCCAGAAAAGTAATGAGGTACAGCAACTAAAGTAGCAACAAAGTTAGGATGAACTAGGCAAAACTACCTCACAAAGCGTTGAGTCAATGTAGAAGTCTCTCTCTCTCTCTCTCCGAATCTCTCTCTCTCTCTCAGAACGAGTGGTGCATAAATGTCGACCACAGAAAAAGACAGGAAGAGGCCCCCTTTAAATAGCGCCCCCCCCAGCCCCACACCGATTGATAACGTTCCAGTCTTCCGGTCGTTGGAAGCGCCAGGCGGTAAGGCAGGGGGCGCCACTCAATTTCCGCTCCGGGGCGCCCCAAGGGCGTTGCACCATGGAATGACGTCACAATCTGCGCGCGCAGGTGGTCGCAGCGGTAAGTTTTAGCGCCGCCGCACAATGTCAAGTTAAGTTCTCGAGCGGCGCAAACAGCGCTGCGCCCGGGCGTTAGCGGCTTAACGCCCCATTAGCGCCCTCTTAAGGCGCTAACGGGAGGCGCAACCAAGTGAATTTTTACCCCATTGTGTATTCCCTTGCCTTGTTAGTCCTCCAAAAATACATCACCTCACACTTTTCAGGGTTAAATTCCATTTGCCACTGTTCTACCCATCTGACCAACCCGTCTATATCGTCCTGTAGCCTGAGGCTTCCCTCCTCGCTATTTACCACTCCACCAATTTTCGTGTCATCTGCGAACTTACTGATCATACCTCCTACATTCATATCTAAATCATTACTGTACACTACAAATAGCAAAGGACCCAGCACCGATCCCTGTGGTACACCACTGGACACAGGCTTCCAGTCACAAAAACAACCTTCGACCATCACCCTCTGCCTCCTGCCACTAAGCCAATTTTGGATCCAATGTGCCAAATTTCCCTGGATCCCTGGCTCTTACCTTCTTGACCAGTCTCCCATGCGGGACTTTGTCAAAAGCCTTACTGAAGTCCATGTAGACTACATCAACTTTAAATGCCCGGACTGTGGGAAGTGCTGTAAAAGTTCCGGGGAACTGACGTGCCATCAAACTGTTCACACTGAGGAGAGACCGTTCAGGTGCTCTCACTGCGGGACTGAGTTCAGGCGATCATCTGAACTCACTGTACACCAGCGCACTCACACTGGGGAGAGGCCGTTCACCTGCTCCGTGTGTGGGAAGGGATTCCCTCAGTCATCCAACCTGCTGACACACCAATGAGGTCACATCTGACTGCAGGGGCTGGATTCTGATGTTATTGCTGCTGTTAATCACATCCAGGACTGAACCAGGTTCATTCTGACAGTTGGGGTTTGTTTCTGCTGATGTTAATAACTCCTGTAACTGGGCTGGAGTTTAATATTCTGGATATATGTGAAATAAACCAGCTTTGTTTTCAACACATTGTTGTAGATTTTTGTCGTTCCCACCTGAGTGTTTAGCATCACCTGGCTGGAGTTCAGAAAGGACAATCTGGGGGAGGATCGTACAGCGGGAACAGAACTACAGCCTGGACACAGTCCTTCAGGGCCACACTGAGAGGGGCAAACGGCACTTTGGTCTTTCTCGTCTCTCTTCACTGACAGCAAAGTCCCCGATGGGTTAATCTCGAGGCCTGTAAGGAATGTGTCCCAGCCGCTGGCTTCCATGGTTCAGAGCTCCTAGGCACAGAACAGAAGGCTTCTTTACAACTGTGTTTAGGTTTTTTTTTTATTTGTTCCTGGGATCTGGGCGTCGCTGGCAAATCCAGCATTTATTGCCGATCCCTAATTGCCCTTGAGAAGGTGGTGGTGAGCCACCTTCTTGAACCGCTGCAGTCCGTGTGGTGAAGGTCCTCACTCAGTGCTGTTAGGGAGGGAGTTCCAGGATTTTGACCCAGCGACGGTGAAGGATCGGCGATATATTTCCAAGTCAGGATGATGTGAGACTTGGAGGGGAACTTGGAGTGGTGGTGTTCCCATGCGGCTGCAGCCCTTGTCCTAGGTGGTGGAGGTGGCGGGTTTGGGAGGTACTGTCGCAGGTTCAGGACGAACAATGGTGAAGGCTGGAAACGTGCTGTTGAATCAGAGATTGGTGTAAAACCGCAATCTGTTCCTTACTGAAAGTGAAAGAGGTTTAAGTTTTCAGTCTAAAAATGACTGGTAATTATTCTACGAAGCTTTAACATGTTTGTGTGGCAGTCCTGAGTCTACCATTTTAAGGCCGGCAGTAAGTCATTTAACATAAACCCGTTTAAAATATATTGGTTACAGTCTGCATTAAAACAGTAGACAGAGAACTTCACAGGAGCCTGTTAACTGCTGGTACAATTATACAACAGACATTTGATCTCCAGATAAAGAAGGACCGATGAGTTTCCAGCTCAGATGGGTAATTAACTGGCTTCCCAGTTTCTCCATGGTGCGGGTGTCATTGTGACTCTCCAGGTTGGACGATCAGTTGAAGCTTCGACCACACACAGAACACGTGTACGGTTTCTCCCCGTTGTGAACGGTGCGATGTTTTTTCAGGCTGTGTAACTGGTTAAAGCTCTTTCCACAGTCAGTGCACTGGAACACTCTCACTCGGGTGTGTGTGTCTCGGTGCTTTTCCAGTCACACTGATGTTTGAAATCTTTTCCCACAGACAGACCAGACAAACATTTCTCCTTCCACATTCAAAGGCCGATGATATTCGGGTCCTGATGAATGGAGTGACTCTGTCAGATCTTGAGGTGATGTTTGGTTTGAGTTTGCGGTGTGTAAATGCTGCCCTTCTCACAGCCTGTAAAAGGAGTTTCCAAAAGCCATGACTGTGAGTCCAGGATAGAAATTGCCAAGATTCTCTCCTCCTGGTTCGTGGCCAAGGGGGCCGCGCATGCGCCCTGCTGCCCCCTGAGCCTGTCAAGATGGCGGCCGTTAACCCGGGCCTGTCACCGGGAGAAAGCCCCGCAGCTGCCGCCCCGCTCGGGGCAAACGCCCGGCCCGGAGGCTCTTGTTCGGGGCCTGAGGCCCACCCCGGGTGTTTGTGAAGCGGATAATGTTGAGTGTTTTAATAATGGGGCCTGGGGCCGCACTCGGGGTGTGTGCAGCCCGCTTCCCCCCGGGGTTTATTAACCCGCTCCCTGAGATTGGGTGACCGCTTTGCGGAACACCTCCGTTCAGTCCGTAAGGGGGACCCCGAGCTCCCGGTCGCCTGTCACTTTAATTCACCGCTTCACTCCCACTCTGACCTCACCGTCCTCGGCCAATTACACTGTTCCACGTAAGCGCAGCGTAAGCTCGAGGAACAGCACCTCATCTTTCGTTTAGGCACGCTACAGCCCTCTGGACTCAATATCGAGTTCAACAATTTTAGATCATAACCTCAGCTCCAATCACATTTATATTTTATTTTTTCCACCCTTTTATTTGCCCCCCCCACCTTTTTTTTCCTCCTAGAAGCTGGCAGCTGTCCTTCATTCTGCCAGTGGATTTCACACTTGTTTCAGCCTTAATCTGTCACATTAACACCACCTCTAGCCTTGCATATCTGTTAATGTCTCTTCATCTCCCCCTTTGTTCCTTTATCCCCTCCCCCTTTTCCCAGCTTTACCCTGGCCTTATATCTATTTGATTTCCGGATCTTCCCAGTTCTGACGAAAGGTCATCGACCTGAAACGTTAACTCTCTTTCTCTCTCCACGGATGCTGCCTGGCCTGGCTGAGTTTTTCCAGCGTTTTCTGTTGTTATTCCCTGAGCTCTCTCACCTGATGTGTCAGCGGCTGCTGCCAAGGTCCGCGCATGCTCAGCTCACACTGCCCGGGTGACTGACGTGCGCTCGGACCAATAGGAAGAGCGGGGCGGGGCTGGAGCTCCGAGCGGGGGGCGGGTCAGGAACCAGTGAATGTCGAACTGAACCCAGCCAGAGTCAGCACCTTCAGGGGAGGAGAGGGAGAGGAACCAGTGAGTGTAGAACTGAACCCAGCCAGAGTCAGCACCTTTAGGGGAGGAGAGAGAGGAACTAGTGAATGTAGAACTGAACCCAGCCAGAGTCAGCACCTTCAGGGGAGGAGAGAGAGAGGAACCAGTGAGTGTAGAACTGAACCCAGCCAGAGCCAGCACCTTCAGGGGAGGAGAGGGAGGGGAACCAGTGAGTGTAGAACTGAACCCAGCCAGAGTCAGCACCTTCAGGGGAGGAGAGGGAGGAGAACCAGTGAGTGTAGAACTGAACCCAGCCAGAGTGAGCAGCTTCAGGGGAGGAGAGAGAGGGGAACCAGTGAGTGTCGAACTGAACCCAGCCAGAGTCAGCACCTTCAGGGGAGGAGAGAGAGGTACTAGTGAATGTAGAACTGAACCCAGCCAGAGTCAGCACCTTCAGGGGAGGAGAGGGAGAGGAACCAGTGAGTGTAGAACTGAACCCAGCCAGAGTCAGCACCTTCAGGGGAGGAGAGAGAGGAACTAGTGAATGTAGAACTGAACCCAGCCAGAGTCAGCACCTTCAGGGGAGGAGAGAGAGAGGAACCAGTGAGTGTAGAACTGAACCCAGCCAGAGTCAGCACCTTCAGGGGAGGAGAGGGAGGAGGAACCAGTGAGTGTAGAACTGAACCCAGCCAGAGTCAGCACCTTCAGGGGAGGAGAGAGAGGGGAACCAGTGAGTGTAGAACTGAACCCAGCCAGAGTCAGCACCTTCAGGGGAGGAGAGAGAGGGGAACCAGTGAGTGTAGAACTGAACCCAGCCAGAGTCAGCACCTTCAGGGGAGGAGAGGGAGGGGAACCAGTGAGTCAGAACTGAACCCAGCCAGAGTCAGCACCTTCAGGGGAGGAGAGGGAGGGGAACCAGTGAGTGTAGAACTGAACCCAGCCAGAGTCAGCACCTTCAGGGGAGGAGAGGGAGGGGAACCAGTGAGTGTAGAACTGAACCCAGCCAGAGTCAGCACCTTCAGGGGAGGAGAGGGAGGGGAACCAGTGAGTGTAGAACTGAACCCAGCCAGAGTCAGCACCTTCAGGGTAGGAGAGGGAGGGGAACCAGTGAGTGTAGAACTGAACCCAGCCAGAGTCAGCACCTTCAGGGGAGGAGAGGGAGGGGAACCAGTGAGTGTAGAACTGAACCCAGCCAGAGTCAGCACCTTCAGAGGAGGAGAGAGAGGGGAACCAGTGAGTGTAGAACTGAACCCAGCCAGAGTCAGCACCTTCAGGGGAGTAGAGGGAGGGGAACCAGTGAGTGTAGAACTGAACCCAGCCAGAGTCAGCACCTTCAGGGGAGGAGAGGGAGGGGAACCAGTGAGTGTAGAACTGAACCCAGCCAGAGTCAGCACCTTCAGAGGAGGAGAGAGAGGGGAACCAGTGAGTGTAGAACTGAACCCAGCCAGAGTCAGCACCTTCAGGGGAGGAGAGGGAGGGGAACCAATGAGTGAACTGAACCCAGCCAGAGTCAGCACCTTCAGGGCGGGAGAGGGAGTAGCATCTTTAACCGTTTCCACTGAATCCGACTGGGGAAAAAGGACAGGAGCCAGGCTCCCAGCATACCCCGCGGCCCCGGGGAGCATGCGCACTCTCAGCGGGGAAATCAGCCCGTTGGATAGAGCGGTTTCTGGGGCGCGGGGAATTGTGGGTGCTGCACCCGCCATTAGTCAGCGGCTGTGGGGAAGAGTTTTATTGCAGGCTGACGGAAGGTCAGCGCCCTGAACCGTTAACCCCGTTAATCTCTCCACAGATGCCGCCTGACCTGCTGAGGATTTCCAGCATATTCTCTTTATTTCAGATTTCCAGCATCTGCAGTATTTTGTTTTTGTTTTATTGCTCGCGTTTCTCACAGAACCGAGTCTGGAAACACAGACCCGCCAATCCAGAGCCGGCTTGTATCAGGGCGGGCGCTGGATGCGGAAGTCGGTCCCTGGCCGCCTGTGTAGGTCTTTTTGTTGCTTCAGTTTGAGCTGGAGTGGAGATGGAGGAGAAGCTGCTGGGTTTAACCCCCAGTACTTCTGAGCCCAGGAGGACCCAACAATTTCCAATGTGAGACTGTCAAGGCAGGTGGATTCTGGGGGCGATTAGGTTGTTAAACAGACACAGTCCCTACAATGTAAAAGAGTATTGTTTTAGGAACAAGTATTTCTGCAAAGGCTTTTAATTTATTTTACATATACAGGTTTTTTTGAATTCATTCATGGAGTGTGGGAGTCGCTAGCAAGGCCAGCATAGATTGCCAATCCCGTTGAGAAGGTGATGGTGGGCCTTCTTCATGAACCGCTGCAGTCTGTGTGGTGAAGGTACTCCCACAGCGCTGTTAGGTAAGGAGTTCCAGGATTTTCACCCAGCGACGATGAAGGAACGGCGATAGATGTCCAAGTCAGGATGGTGTGTGACTTGGTGGGAACTTGGAGGTGATGGTGTTCCCCTGCACCTTGTCCTTCAAGGTGGTGGAGGTTCTGGGTTTGTGAGGTTCTGTCAAAGTTCTGGTTCAGTTGCAGATGAATAAAGTCCATCTCCTTCACCATGCCCCCTCCCACCTCTCTCTCCTCCCATTGAGGCCAGAGTCTTGGGAAGGCCCAGACTGGGTGGTGGGTTTCCTTCCCTGAGGGACATTCGTGAACCAGTTGGGTTTTTATGACAATCCTGCAGCTTTCATCGTCACTTTTTTCTGCTGCCGGTCCAACAAATGACCAGATTTATTGAGCTAGATTTCACAACCTGCCTTTGTATTTTTGTGGGTTCTCTCTCACGCTCCCTTTTTCCTGTTTAAATTCATTTTACAGAGTATGAGAAGGGGAGGATTTGTAGACAGGAAGATCAAACCAAACATCACATCAAGATCTGACAGAGTCACTCCAATCATCAGGACCTGAATATCACCGGCCTTTGAACATGGAAGCAAAAAGTACAGTTCACAGTGTGGAGAAACCGTACCCGTGTTCTGTGTGTGGACGAGGCTTCAGCCGATCATCTAGCCTGTCGAGACACAAGTACAGTCACACCGGGGAGCAACCCTGGAAATATGGGGACTGTGGGAAGGGATTCAGTTACCCGTCTGAGCTGGAAACTCATCGGCGCGCTCACACTGGGGAGAGGCCGTTTATTTGCTACCTATGTGGGAAGGGATTCACTCTCTCCTCCATCCTCCTGAAACATCAGCAAGTTCACACTGACGAGAGACCGTTCAGTTGCTCTCATTGCAGGAAGAGGTTCACGCAGTCATCCCACCTCATTGCACACCAGCGAGTTCACACTGGGGAGAGGCCATTTACCTGCTCCGTGTGTGTGGGAAGGGATTCGCTAATTCATCCAACCTCACGGAACACCAGCGAGTTCACACTGGGGAGAGGCCGTTCACCTGCTCCGTGTGTGGGAAGGGATTCACTTGTTCATCCAACCTGCTGACACACCAGCGAGTTCACACTGGGGAGAGGCTGTTCACCTGCTCCGTGTGTGGGAAAGGACTTACTCGGTCATCCCACCTGCTGAGACACCAGCGAGTTCACACTGGGGAGAGGCCGTTCACCTGCTCCGTGTGTGGGAAGGGATTCACTCAGTCATCCAACCTGCTGAGACACCAGGGAGTTCACATATAACTACAGGGGTTGGATTCTGCAGTTGTTGCTGCTGTTAATCATATCCAGGACTGAACCATGTTCATTCTGACAGTTGGGGTTTGTTTCTGCTGGTGTTAATAACCGGTATAACTGGGCTGGAGTTTAAAATTCTCGAAATTCTGGAGCAATCTCGAGTAAAAATACTTATTTGGAGGAAGGCAAATTTCAGTGGGTTGAGAATGGATCTGGCCCGGGTAAATTGGAATCAAAGATTGGCAGGCAAAACTGTAATCGAACAATGGGCTGCCTTTAAAGAGGAGATGGTTCAGGCACAGTTGAGGTACATTCCCACGAGGGGGAAAGGTAGGGCAACTGAAGCCAGAGCTCCCTGGATGACAAAAGAGATAGAGAGTAAGATGAAGCAGAAAAAGAACGCATATGACAGATGTCAGGTTGAGAATATAAGTGAGAATCTGGCTGAATACAGAAAGTTCAGATTGGAAGTGAAAAAGAAAATAAGAGGGGCAAAGAGAGAGTATGAGAATAGATTGGCAGCTAACATAAAAGGGAATTCAAAAGTCTTCTATAGACATATAAATAATAAACGGGTAGTAAGAGGAGGGGTGGGGCCGATTAAGGACCACAAAGGGGGGTTTGCTAGTGCTGTTGGGAAGGATGTAAACTTGTTTGTCAGGGGGCTGGGAACCTAAGTGTGGGCCCAGAACAGAGAGAAACAAAGCTGGAAGTGCAAGTTAGAAAAGTAGTCAGCAAAACTAGTAGGGAGCAGAAACAAAGGCCAACAGTAAAGAGGGTCATAGTACAGAAAAATATTAAACAGGCAAAGTTGAAGGCACTTTATCTAAATGCGCGTAGCATTCGCAACAAGTTGGATGAATTACTGGCACTAATAGAAGTAAATGGGTATGATGTAATTGCCATTACAGAGACATGGTTGCAGGGTAACCAAAGCTGGGAACTGAATGTTCCAGGGTACTCAACATTTAGGAAGGACTGACAAAAAGGAAAAGGAGGTGGGGTAGCGCTGTTAATAAGGGATGAGATCGGTACGGTAGAGATAAAAGATCTTGGCTTGGCAGATCGTGATGTAGAACTGGAATCAGTTTGGGTGGAGCTAAGAAACAGCAAAGGATGGAAAACATTGGTGGGAGTTGTGTATAGGCCACCAAACAGTAGTGGTAATGTAGGGCACAGTATCAATCAAGAGATTAGAAGTGCATGTAACAAGGGCAATACGGTAATCATGGGGGACTTTAATCTACATATTGACTGGGCAAATCAAATTACCACTAATGGTGTGGAGGACGAATTCTTGGAATGCATGCGAGATGGTTTCCTGGATCAGTATATGGAGGAACCAGCCAGGGAACAGGCTATTCTGGATCTGGTACTGTGTAATGAGAAAGGGCTAATCAATAATCTTGTGGTAAAGGGGCCTTTAGGGACAAGTGACCATAATATGATTGAATTTTATATGAAGTTTGAGAGTGATGTAGTCCAATCTGAAACTACGGTCTTCAATCTAAACAGAGGAAACTACAAGGGTATGAGGGACAAGTTGGCCATGGTAGATTGGGAGACTACACTAAAAGGTATGAAGGTGGACATACAATGGCTAACATTCAAGGAAATAATGCATAATTTGCAACAAACATATATTCCTCTAGGTCAAAAAAAACCAAAAGGAAAAGTGATCCAACCATGGCTAACAAAAGAAATAAAAGCTAGTATTAAGTCAAAGGAGGAAGCTTATAAAGTTGCCAGAAAAAGCGGTCAGCCTGAGGATTGGGATCATTTTAGAAATCAGCAAAGGGGAACCAAGAAATTGATAAAGAAAGGGAAAATGGAATATGAGCACAAACTAGCGAACAATATAAAAACGGATTGTAAAAGCTTCTATAGGTATGTGAAAAGGAAAAGACTGGCGAAGGTAAATGTAGGTCCTTTACAGTCAGAGACGGGAGAATTTATAATGGGGAATGAGGAAATGGCTGAGAAATTAAATAAATACTTTGTTTCTGTCTTCACGGAGGAAGACACAAAAAACCTCCCAGAAATACGAGAAAACCAAGGGTGTGGCGAGAATGAGGAACTTAAAGAAATTATTATTAGTAAAAAAACAGTACTAACAAAATTAATGGGACTAAAAGTCGATAAATCTCAAGGACCGGATGACCTACATCCTAGGGTTTTGAAAGAGGTGGCCATTGGGATAGTGG
Source organism: Squalus acanthias (assembly GCA_030390025.1). Classification (NCBI taxonomy): domain Eukaryota; kingdom Metazoa; phylum Chordata; class Chondrichthyes; order Squaliformes; family Squalidae; genus Squalus; species Squalus acanthias. Next base: position 14,605 of record JASTWF010001497.1, on the reverse strand, counting down.
ACGCATTGGTTGTCATCTTCCAAAATTCTATAGATTCTGGAACGATTCCTGCAGATTGGAGTATAGCAAATGTAACCCCGCTATTTAAGAAAGGAGGGAGAGAGAAAATGGGGAACTACAGACCTGTTAGCCTCACATCAGTAGTTGGGAAAATGCTGGAATCTATTATAAAGGATGCAATAACTGGGCACTTAGAAACTAATAGTAAGATTGGGCAGAGTCAACATGGATTTATGAAAGGGAAGACCTGTTTGACAAACCTATTGGAGTTCTTTGAGGATGTAACTAGTGGAGTAGACAAAGGGGAACCGGTAGATGTGGTGTATTTGGATTTTCAGAAGGCCTTCGATAAGGTCCCACACAAGAGGTTGGTGAACAAAATTAGGGCACATGGAATTGGGGGTAATATACTAGCATGGATTGAGAATTGGTTAACAGACAGAAAACAAAGAGTAGGGATAAATGGGTCTTTTTCAGGATGGCAGGCTGTGACTAGTGGGGTACCGCAAGGTGCTTGGGCCCCAGCTATTCACAATCTATATCAATGATTTGGATGAGGGGACTAAATGTAACATTTCCAAATTTGCTGATGACACAAAGCGAGGTGGCAGTGTCAGTTGCGAAGAGGATGTGAAGAGGCTTCAAGGGGATCTCGACAGGCTCAGTAAATGGGCGAGAACATGGTAGATGGAATATAATGTGGATAAATGTGAAGTTATCCACTTTGGTAGAAAAAACAGAAAGGCCAAGTATTTCCTAAATGGTGAAAGATTGGGGAATACAGATGCTCAAAGGGTCCTGGGTGTCCTTGTACATGAGTCACTGAAAGTGCTTGTGCTGGTGCAGCAAGCCATTAGGAAGGCAAATGGTATGCTGGCCTTCATTACAAGAGGATTTGAGTACAGGAGTAAATAAGTCTTACTCCAATTATATAGGGCCTTGGTGAGACCACACCTGGAGTACTGTGTACAATTTTGGTCTCCTTACCTAAGGAAGGATATACTTGCCATAGAGGGAGTGCAACGAAGTTTCACAAGATTGATTCCTGGGATGGCGGGACTGTCATATGAGAAGAGATTGAGTAAACTAGGCCTGTATTCTCTTGAATTCAGAAGAATGAGAGGGGATCTCATTGAAGCATACAAAATTATTACAGGGCTTGATCGGGTGGATGCTGAGAGGATTTTTCCCCTGGCTGGGGAGTCTAGAACCAGAGGCCACAGCCTCAGGATAAAGGGTAGGTCATTCAGGACTGAGATGAGAAGAAATTTCTTCACACAGAGGGTGGTAAATCTTTTGGAATTCTCTACCCCAGAGGGCTGTGGATGCTCAGTCATTGGGTATATTCAAAACAGAAGTGGATATATTTCTGACTAGTAAGGGCATCAAGGGATATGGCGATAGGGCCGGTGAATGGAGTTGAGGCAGAAGATCAGCCATGATCTCATTGAATGGCAGAGCAGGCTCGAAGGGCCGAATGGCCCACTCCTGCTCCTATTTCTTATGTTCTTATGAGACCTATGCATGGAGGCAGAGGCCATGTCTGAGGTACTAAATGAGTACTTTGCATCTGTCTTCACCAAGAAAGAAGATGCTGCCAAAGTCATAGTGAAAGAGGAGGTAGTGGAGATACTGGATGAGATAAGAATTGATAAAGAGGAGGTACTAGAAAGGCTGTCTGAACTTAAAGTTGATAAGTCACCAGGACCTGATGGGATGCATCCTCGGATGCTGAGGGAGGTTAAGGATGAAATCACAGAGGTGCTGGCCATAATATTCCAATCCTCCTTAGATACAGGGGTGGTGCCAGAGGACTGGAGAATTGCAAATGTTACACCCTTGTTCAAAAGAGAATGTAAGGATAAACCCAGCAACTACAGGCCAGTGAGTTTAACCTCGGTAGTGGGGAAGCTTTTGGAAACGATAATCAGGGACAAAGTTAACAGTCACTTGGACAAGTGTGGATTAATTAAGGAAAGCCAGCACGGATTTGTTGAAGGCAAATCGTGTTTAACTAACTTGCTCGAGTTCTTTGATGAGGAAACAGAAAGGGTTGATGAGAGTGATGTGGTTGATATAGTGTCCATGGATTTCCAAAAGTTGTTTGATAAAGTGCCACATAATAGGCTTGCCAGCAAAGTTGAAGCCCATGGAATAAAGGGGACAGTGGCAGCACGGATATGAAATTGGCTAAGTGACAGGAAACAGAGAGTAGTGGTGAACGGTTGTTTTTCGGACTGGAGGAAGGTATACAGTGGTGTTCCCCAGGGGTCGGTACTAGGACCACTGCTTTTCTTGATATATATTAATGACTTAGACGTGGGTGTACAGGGCACAATTTCAAAATTTGCAGATGACACAAAAATTGGAAGTATAGTGAACAGTGAGGAGGAGAGTGATAGACTTCAAGAAGACAGACAGGCTGGTGGAATGGGTGGACACGTGGCAGATGAAATTTAACACAGAAAAGTGCGAAGTGATACATTCTGGTAGGAAGAACAAGAAGAGGCAATATAAACTAAAGGGTACAATTCTAAAGGGGACGCATAAACAGAGAGTCCTGGGGGTATATGTACACAAATCATTGAAGGTGGCAGGGCAGGTTGAGAAAACGGTTAAAAAAGCATACCGGATCCTGGGCTTCATAAATAGAGGCATCGAGTACAAAAGCAAGGAAGTTATGATGAACCTTTATAAAACACTGGTTCGGCCTCAACTGGAGTATTGTGTCCAATTCTGGGCACAGCACTTTAGGAAGGATGTGAAGGCCTTAGAGAGGGTGCAGAAAAGGTTTACAAGAATTATTCCAGGGATGAGGGACTTCAGTTACGTGGATAGACTGGAGAAGCTGGGGTTGTTCTCCTTAGAGCAGAGAAGGTTGAGAGGAGATTTGATAGAGGTGTTCAAAATCATGAGGGTCCTGGACAGAGTAGAGAGAGGGAAACTGTTCCCATTGGCGGAAGGGTCGAGAACCAGAGGACACAGATTTAAGGTGATTGACAGAAGAACCAAAGGCGACATGAGGAAAAACCTTTTTACGCAGGGAGTGGTTAGGATCTGGGATGCACTGCCTGAAAGGGTGGTGGAGGCAGATTCAATCACAGCTTTCAAAAGGGAGTTGGATAAGTACCTGAAGGAAAAAGAATTGCAGGGCTATGGGGAAAGGGCGGGGAGTGGGACTAGCTGAAGTGATCTTGCAGAGAGCCGGCACGGGCTCAACAGGCCGAATGGCCTCCTTCTGGGCTGTAACCATTCTATGATTCTATATATGTCAAATAAATCAGCTTTGTTTCAAACACAGTGTGTTGAGTCCTTGACGTCTCCAAGATAAGAGAAGACTATTTGATGTCCTGTCACCGACTGCTCCATTTTTGGGCCTTTTCTCCTCTCTAATTCTAGATTATTTCAGTTCTCATACCTTCGGTTACTCTCATGGACAAGTCCCAGCTTCCCAAATCTTCCAGAGTGCCTCTCCTAGCCTTGGTATCCAGGGAAGGTCTCGGTAACACGCCCGGGATCACTAAACACAAAACCCAGTCTGTTAATCACTTTCAGCGACTGGACTTAGCGTCTGACCCACAGCATCTCTCTCACCTTCGATGTGTGAATAGAGCATCACGCCTGCAAACCTGGTTTTAATTTCAATCCACTCAGAAAATGTATTGAATAAAATACGAACAAATAAACACGTCACGGCCCAATAATCCAGCTCTATGTTCACAGGAGGAAGCCTGTTATCCAACTCCTTGAGTGGGCAAAATAATGAAAGATCCCAAATGTAAGGGCCCCTCGAATCCTTTGTTAATACCTTTCAAATCCTGACCGGTTCCTGCCTTATTCTAGAATTCCCCATCCCTGTGGGAGTCGATATTGGTCAAAAACTGCTAATTGGACATTTTTAACTGATTTTTCAGCTGTTTCAAGCTGACCAGGTCCTTCACTCAGAGAATCTCCAAGGAGACTCTTTGATTTAAACACAGCTCTCCCCTCTTTCATATCCGGGATTAGATTACTGGGAATTTGAATACTGACCACTCAAATTTAAAAGGGCCCGTCAGTGATACACAGACTGAACCAATCACACAGCTCTGGGTCAGTTTGAATGATTCCTCTCTCCAGCCTGTAACCGATGAAACTTGTAACACTGAGGCTGAAATTCCACTTCCGTGCGCCGGGGGTGCAGGCAGTGCTGGGCACAGAGAGAGCAGCAAACCAGGTTCAGAGTGAGCAGGCTGGGTTTGCCCTTGCCCTGGGTTTTCCGATGAGCTTGTGCTGGGGCCCAGTGGGCTTTCACTGCTCTGGGGTATTTCCGGGCATGTCCTCACTGCCCCTGGAATTCCCACACATTGCCCCCTGGGTGTGAGGCCAGCGCTCTGTGCCTTTAAACACTGGAGTGAAGCCGAGTCCTGCAGGCACACAGTCACCAGGAGGAGTTTCTAACCGTCCGGACCGACCTTTTGGGGAGATTATCCCACTTTTGGGCCGGTTGTGGTTTCTTCCCATTGTCCCGTTGCTTGTTCCCTTGGATTGGATCTTTATTTGTTCCCTTTGGTTTGGTTTCAGTTTCACTGCTGGACCCACCACTCAAAGCACTTTGTCTGATCTGCCCCCGGGAATGAGCAGACTCCTCCCTCACCCCCCACACTGCACCATCTCTCCTCCTCTTTCCCCCTTGGTTGTGTTCCACACTCTGGGCCTTGGGCCTTGCCCGGGGATTCTCAGTATGAACAGGTGGGGTGTGTTTTGAGACAGGGTGTCCCCGCTCTCCTCCTCTTTTCCCCGGGGTGTGTCCACACTCTGGGCCTTGGGCCTTCCCGGGGATTCTCAGTATGAACAGGTGGGGTGTGTTTGGAGACAGGGTGTCCCCGCTCTCCTCCTCTTTCCCCTGGGTGTGTTCCACACTCTGGGCCTTGGGCCTTGCCTGGGGATTCTCAGTATGAACAGGTGGGGTGTGTTTTGAGACAGGGTGTCTCCGGCTCTCCACCTTTAAAGGGACAAGGAGACGACCAGCTGGGCTGAATGGCCCTGCTTTATGACATCACTGCAGTGCCTAGCAACCAACCTCCCTGAGCCCTGCTCATTATGGGCTGGGTTTAGCTCAGTGCTGTTACAGGAAGGGAAACAGGAGCAGGATTCGCCCCGTGTGGAGCCCAGGATTAATGGGGAGAGGTACAGGATCAATTTATACCTTATTGAGTGAGAAATGTCATTGTCCCGGACACTCCCTGTCCCTCGGTATCTGTGTCAGGGAGCGGCTGATGGGTTTACTCTGTATCTAACCCGTGCTGTACCCGACTGGAGAGTGTTTGATGCTGACACTAGGGGCTCAGCTCCACGAGCACAACATTTAACCCAAAGATGATCTGATAAACCCATCAGCTTCTCCCCTGGACACAGGTCCTGAAGGACAGGGAGTGTCTCTGATATTTTGGTCGGTGTCGTTGATCAAGTTTAAACACCTCGCTCACATCTCTTACCCTGCTTTGTTCTAATGAGAAGTGCCCCAGTTTCTCTCGTCTCTCCTCCTGGGAAAGAGAAGTTCGCCTCAGTTTGAAACTCAAACAGGCGCTTCACTGCAGACAGGTCATCATGAGGAAACATTTCTTTACCCAGCGAGTTATTATGATCTGAAATGCACTGCCTGAAAGGGTGGAGGAAGCAGATTCAAGAGTAACTTTCAAAAGGGAATTGGATAAATATTTGAAGGGAAAACATTTACCGGGGATATGAGGAAAGAGCAAGGGAGTGGGACTAATTGGATAGCTCTCCCAAAGAGCTGGGACAAGCATGATGGGCCGAATGGCCACCTTTTGTGCTGTATCGTTCTCTGATAACTAAAGCCTCTCATCCGTGGTATAACCTCAGTGAATTTATTCTGCAGCCTCTCTGTGGCCCCGACATCCTTCCTAGTGTAAGATGCCCAAAACTTATTGGCCCAGAAATTGATCTCGCTCTGTTCCCGCGGGGGTAAGCCTTCCCCGCGATGTCTCACCTCGCTTATGCTTTTTCAGATCCAGCTCGCACGAACTTGATGTTCCAGACATCAGCTGTGCTGGGCTTGCGTATCCCAGCGGCGTAGTGAATTCGTGCGAGCTGTGGGATCACGTGACTCAGTTAGAGCCAATGGCAGCACACCATCTTCCATTCATAAGTCTCACAGCATGGCTGTGCAATCTATGAATCTTACACCCCCCCAAAATAACAGCTAAACCTCAATTAAATTTTTAAAAAAAACCATCACATTAATAAAATAAGTATAGTTAATTAAATTAACCATTTTAAATAAAAAATTAAATTTTTGAAAAAATTTAAAATCTTTTAAAAAGTTATAAAAATAAACTTACCTGTCTTTAAAGTCTCTAAAAATGATATACCTGTAAAAAAAAAATCAAAAAAATACTTAATTCACTACTTACCTTCTTAAAAGTGGGTCTTACTCCTCCTTTTTACATTTCCAAAATCTTCCCTACTTACCTGCGCGTCCAAAGCATGAAGTGCACAGCGTGCGCGCAGCCTGTAGCGCGCACGCCATGCACCCAGGACCCGCCCCCTTTTCAGAAGAGCAATTGCCGGTTTTCAGCGCATGCGCAGGGCATGCAGAAAACCGGCAATTGGAGTGGGAATACGCGAGAGTACGCAGTGCGTACTCTCGCGTCCCGGGATCAATTTTCGGCCCATTCTAACTGCAGCCGAACCGATGGTTTTGTTTTCTACGCCCCATTTATAAAAACCTCGGGTAACATTTTTAAACCACTTTATAAACTTGTCCCCCAACTTTTAAAGATTTGTGTATCTGATCTCCCTGTAGATTTTAGAGATATTAACATAACATGGCTGAAATACATTGAGATCAAATGTCTGATATAATGTGTATTTTGGGAAAGAGAAGTTTAGTCTGAGTTAGAAACTCAAACAGGCGTTTCACTGCAGACAGGTCGCCATGGCAACAGTGATAAGACATTCCATTCACTGAATCGACTGGTTGGAATCTGTAATCAGATCAGTGGAAAGAACAGGGTGTTGTCTGTTATTAACCACAATATAAGCTTAGAATCATAGAATGGTTACAGCACAGAAGGAGGCCATTCAGTCCGTCGAGCCCGTGCCGGCTCTCTGCAAGAGCACTTCAGCTAGTCCCACTCCCCCGCCCTTTCCCCGTAGCCCTGCAAATGTTCTCAGACTTATCCAATTCCTTTTGAAAGCCGTGATTGAATCTGCCTCCACCACCCTTTCAGGCAGTGCATTCCAGATCCTAACCACTCGCTGCGTAAAAAAGTTTTTCCTCATGTCGCCTTTGGTTCTTCTGCCAATCACCTTAAATCTGTGTCCTCTGGTTCTCGACCCTTCCGCCAATGGAACAGTTTCTCTCTATCTACTCTGTCCGAACCCCTCGTGATTTTGAACACCTCTATCAAATCTCCTCTCAACCTTCTCTGCTCCAAAGAGAACAACCCCAGCTTCTCCAGTCTATCCACATAACTGAAGTCCCTCATCCCTGGAACTATTCTTGTAAATCTTTTCTGCACCCTCTCTAAGGCCTTCACATCCTTCCTAAAGTGCGGTGCCCAGAATTGGACACAATACTTCAGTTGAGGCCGAGCCAGTGTTTTATGAAGGTTCATCATAACTTCCTTGCTTTTGCACTCTGTGCCTTCCTTGCTTTTGTTGCCTCTTGTTGCTGGCTCCAGGCACTGGAGCGGTTCCTGTGTGTTCAGCTCTCAGCTGCAGTCAGTACCTGGGCCGGGCTCAGCACTTTACCCAGCACATCTATGTCCACGTTGTCATACTTGACACGGAGGGGCTGCGCAGGCTTCTCATCCACCTCGGTCAGGGTGAGAGGTCCCGACCACTCGTGCAAGTCTACGGGCATGTTGCGGCCGCACTGCGGACAGCCCGGGCTTAGGCTGCGCGAGCTGGAGCCGCGTGAGCTACACTGGAGAAGGTTGAGATACCAGAAATAGTGGGGAACCAAGGGGCTAATGAGAGTGAGGAACTTAAAGTAATTCATATCAGTCCAGAAAAAGTACTAGAGAAATTAACGGGACTAAAAGCCGACAAATCCCCTGGACCTGACGGCCTACATCCTAGGGTTCTAAAAGAGGTGGCTGCAGAGATAGTGGATACATTGGTTTTGATCTTCCAAAATTACCCAGATTCTGGAAAGGTCCTCGTGGAATGGAAGGTAGCAAATGTAACACCGCTATTCAAGAAAGGAGGGAGGGAGAAAACCGGGATCTACAGGCAAGTTAGCCTGACATCAGTCATTGGGAAAATGCTGGAATCCATTGTTAAGGAAGTGGAAAAGGGCACTTAGAAAATGATAACATGATTAGGCAGAGGCAGCATGGTTTTGTGAAAGGGAAATTGTGTTTGAAAAATGTATTATCCTGTAACAGACCAGGGTTCCTGGGGACTCAAGAAGCTCAACACCATCCAGGACAAAGCAGTATATCGCCGATCCTTCATCGTCACTGAGTCAAAATCCGTGAACTCCCTCCCTAACAGCACTGTGGGAGGACCTTCACCACACGGACTGCAGCGATTCGAGAGGGCGGCTCACCACCACCTTCTCAAGGGCAACTAGGGATGGGCAATAAATGCTGGCCTTGCCAGCGATGCCCACATCCCATGATCGAATAATTTAAAAAAAGACCCCACAGACCCATCTCCCTTATCCTGTAACAGACCAGGGTTCCTGGGGACAGACCCATCTCCCTTATCCTGTAACAGACCAGGGTTCCTGGGGACAGACCCATCTCCCTTATCCTGTAACAGACCAGGGTTCCTGGGGACAGACCCATCTCCCTTATCCTGTAACAGACCAGGGTTCCTGGGGACAGACCCATCTCCCTTATCCTGTAACAGACCAGGGTTCCTGGGGACAGGGCCCACAGACCCATCTCCCCTCTCAATGGTGATTCAAAGATATTGAGTAAACCTTCACCTGAATGGGTCTGATTCGCCGATCCCCACCCGATCAGACAGGCTCTGTCTGAAGGAGACTCTCAGATAAAGTCCGATCTTCTTATTCTTTTTTCGTATGACAGTAGCAAATCAAATGTCAATATCTAAGTCAGATATCCAGGCCAAAGCTTCCTGTGTAACAGTGTGGGTATCTTGTCGGCTGCCTGTGAATTTCCTCTGAGGGCAGTGCTCAATGATGGGCTCCAGGGTCTGATCAGGAGCTCCACAGTCACATGATGGGGATGCTTTAATCTTCCATCTATGGAGAAGGTGGCAGCATCTACCATGACCGTTTCTGAGGCGGTTGATGGTTGTCCACTGTTTGCGAGGAAGGTTTGATCCGATGACTATTAAACGCTCCCCAGGCTGCAGGTTCTGTGGCAGATCCCAGCCCTTGCCCTCTCCGTTCGTTCTCAGAAGACTTTGTCCCGAGTTGAGAGTCTCTCTGGAGATGGTGCTGGAGTCGATGGGGTTTGAAACATTCACTCAGTGGGTCTCCTCACTGTGCTCTCACCCTCCACCTTCAATGATCACCAATGGGATTGGGTCTGTCCCTTTTGAACCGTTCAGGGTTCTGGGCAGGGGGTCCATTGCCCCCCTGGTGTTTCCATTGACTGTCAAACCCTTAGCTGTGAGTCTGTGCACTTCCCCAGATATCTGAGGGATTCGAGTGGTGGGAGAGAACACAAGGAGTCTCTTTATACAGAGGGTGTCCTTCTTTCACCCGATTGGGCTTCAAGGGGTGGAGGAGGTGAACCCGGGGCGGGGGGCTGATGCTGATCTGGACTTGTGTGGAGGGAGTGAGATATCGGGGCTGAAACTCCACTCCTGGTCCATCGCTGCCACTGGTACATTTCGCCCGGTGAATCCGGCGGACTCCCCGGGTTTACACTCTCCCCTCATTTAAACATAGATGGTGCAGTGTGGGAGGTGAGGGAGGAGTCTGCTCATTCCCGGGGGCAGATCAGACAAAGTGCTTTGAGTGGTGGGTCCAGCAGTGAAACTGAAACCAAACCAAAGGGAACAAATAAAGATCCAATCCAAGGGAACAAGCAACGGGACAATGGGAAGAAACCACAACCGGCCCAAAAGTGGGATAATCTCCCCAAAAGGTCGGTCCGGACAGTTAGAAACTCCTCCTGGTGACTGTGTGCCTGCAGGACTCGGCTTCACTCCAGTGTTTAAAGGCACAGAGCGCTGGCCTCACACCCAGGGGGCAATGTGTGGGAATTCCAGGGGCAGTGAGGACATGCCCGGAAATACCCCGGAGCAGTGAAAGCCCACTGGGCCCCAGCACAAGCTCATCGGAAAACCCAGGGCAAGGGCAAATTCAAAACACAGTTTGCAGGCGTGATGCTCTATTCACACATCGAAGGTGAGAGAGATGCTGTGGGACACACACTAAGTCCAGTAGCTGAAAGTGATTAACAGACTGGGTTTTGTGTTTAGTGATCCCGGGCATGTTACCGAGACCTTCCCTGGATACCAAGGCTGGGAGAGGCACTCTGGAATGTATGGGGAGCTGGGACTTGTCCATGAGAGTAACCGAAGGTATGAGAACTGAAATAATCTAGAGTTAGAAAGCAGAAAAGGCCCAAAAATGGAGCAGTCGGTAACAGGACATCAATTAGTCTCCTCTTATCTTGGAGAAATCAAACACTCGACACACTGTGTATTTGAAGCAAAGCTGATTTATTCGGCAGATAATCAGAATATTAAACTCCAACCCAGTTATTGGGGTTATTAAGATCAGCAGAAACAAACCCCAAATGTCAGAATGAACATAGTTCAGTCCTGGGTGTGACCTCGCTGGTGTCTCAGGAGATCAGCTGTGCTTTTAAAGCTCTGCTCACACTCAGAACATTTAAATGGTCTCTTACCAGTGTGAACAAGTTGATGTGCAGTGAGGTGGGATGACTGAGTGAATCCCTTCCCACACACGGAGCAGGTGAACGGCCTCTCCCCGGTGTGAGTGCGTTGGTGTTGCATCAGATCCTTTGTTGATTTAAAGCTCTTCTCACAGTCAGAACATTTAAACGGTCTCTTATTAGAGTGAACAATTTGGTGTGCAGTGAGGCTGGATGACTGAGTGAATCCCTTCCCACACACGAAGCAGGTGAACGGCCTCTCCCCAGTGTTAACACCCTGGTGTTTAATCAGTTCCTCAGAGCTTTTAAAGCAGTTCCCACAGTCAGAACATTTAAACAGACTCTCGTCAGTGTGAACTCGCTGGTGTTTCAGCAGGTTAGGCGATTGACTGAATTCATTTCCACACACGGAGCTATTAAACTGTGTGGCAACAGTGTGAACACCTTGGTGTCTGAGCATGTTGCACAATAGACTGAATCCTTTCCCACACACGGAGCAGGTGAACGGCCTCTCCCCGGTGTGACTGCGTTGATGAATTTCCAGCTCGATGGGGAATTGAATCGCTTCCCACAGTCCCCACATTTCCACGGTTTCTCCGTGGTGCAGGTGTCCTTGTGTCTCTCCAGGTTGGACGATCAGTTGAAGCCTCGTCCACACACAGAACACGTGTACGGTTTCTCCCCGCTGTGAACGGTGCGATGTTTTTTCAGGCTGTGTAACTGGTTAAAGCTCTTTCCACAGTCAGTGCACTGGAACACTCTCACTCGGGTGTGTGTGTCTCGGTGCTTTTCCAGTCACACTGATGTTTGAAATCTTTCCCCACAGACAGAACAGACAAACATTTCTCCTTCCACATTCAGAGGCCGATGATATTCAGGTCCTGATGAATGGAGTGACTCTGTCAGATCTTGACGTGATGTTTGGTTTGAGTTTCCCGTCTGTAAATCCTCCCCTTCTAATACCCTGTAAAAGGAGTTTACAAAAGACATCACTGTAACTACTTTATAGAAATTCAGAACAGACAATTCTAGTTTCTATGGAACATTCTTTCCTCTCTCGTTCTCCTAAAGCTGTAAATCCCCGTCCCACACACTCTCCCTCCTCCCTGTGCTGAAATCCAAACCCATCGCACCATCTCCAACATTTTTCCTTTCGGTCAACTTCTCCCCCTCTTCTGAAGGTGCCGACTCTGGCTGGGTTCAGTTCTACACTCACTGGTTCCCCTCCCTCTCCTCCCCTGAAGGTGCTGACTCTGGCTGGGTTCAGTTCTACACTCACCGGTTCCCCTCCCTCTCCTCCCCTGAAGGTGCTGACTCTGGCTGGGTTCAGTTTACACTCACCGGTTCCCCTCCCTCTCCTCCCCTGAAGGTGCTCACTCTGGCTGGGTTCAGTTCTAAACTCACTTGTTCCCCTCCCTCTCCTCCCCTGAAGGTGCTGACTCTGGCTGGGTTCAGTTCTACACTCACTGCTTCCCCTCCCTCTCCTCCCCTGAAGGTGCTGACTCTGGCTGGGTTCAGTTCTACACTCACTGGTTCCCCTCCCTCTCCTCCCCTGAAGGTGCTGACTCTGGCTGGGTTCAGTTCTACACTCACTGGTTCCCCTTGTTCTCCTTCCCAGAAGGTGCTGACTCTGGCTGGGTTCAGTTCTACACTCACTGGTTCCTCTCTCTCCCCCCCTGAAGGTGTTGACTCTGGCTGGGTTCAGTTCTACACTCACTGGTTCCTCCCTCTCCTCCCCTGAAGGTGCTGACTCTGGCTGGGTTCAGTTCTACACTCACTGGTTCCCTCTCTCTCCTCCCCTGAAGATGTCTGACTCTGGCTGGGTTCAGTTCTACACTCACTGGTTCCCCTCCCTCTCCTCCCCTGAAAGGTGCTGACACTGCTGGGGTTCAGTTCTACACTCACTGGTTCCCCTCCCTCTCCTCCCCTGAAGGTGCTGACTCTGGCTGGGTTCAGTTCTACACTCCACTGGTTTCCCCTCCCTCTCCTCCCCTGAAGGTGCTGACTCTGGCTGGGTTCAGTTCTACACTCACCTGGTTCCCTCCCTCTCCTCCCCTGAAGGTGCTGACTCCTGGCTGGGTTCAGTTCTACACTCATGGTTCTTCCCCTCCTGGGGCCGGGGGTTCCTCTCCCTCCCCTGAAGGTGCTGACTCTGGCTGGGTTCAGTTCTACACTCACTGGTTCCCTCCCTCTCCTCCCCTGAAGGTGCTGACACTGGCTGGGTTCAGTTCTACACTCACTGGTTCCCTCCCTCTCCTCCCCTGAAGGTGCTGACACTGGCTGGGTTCAGTTCTACACTCACTGGTTCCCCTCCCTCTCCTCCCCTGAAGGTGCTGACTCTGGCTGGGTTCAGTTCTACACTCACTGGTTCTCCTCGTTTTCCTTCCCAGAAGGTGCTGATTCTGGCTCTAACCCTTTTTCCAATACACTGTCCTTCCTTATAAGCTTTTCTTCTGTAATATCTCACAATTTTGGTGAGGGGCACTCCTTGACCAGTCTCCATTTCACCTTCATTTACAGACGCTCCCTGACTGGTCACCATTTCTCCTTCATTTACAAACAGTCCCTGACCAGTCACCATTTCTCCTCCATTTACAGACGCTCCCCGATCTGTCACCATTTCTCCTCCATTTACAGATGCTCCCTGACCAGTCTCCATTTCTCCTCCATTTACAGACGCTCCCTGACCGTTCTCCATTTCTCCTCCATTTACAGACGCTCCCTGACCAGTCTCCATTTCTCCTCCATTTACAGACGCTCCCTGACCGTTCTCCATTTCTCCTCCATTTACAGACGCTCCCTGACCGTTCTCCATTTCTCCTCCATTTATAGACGCTCCCTGACAGGTCTCCATTTCTCCTCCATTTACAGACGCTCCCTGACTTCCTGTCTGTCCCGGAGTTTGGCGCGGTGCCCCTTTGCTGAGCGAATCGGGAGAAACCGGGAAGCGGCGGGCGGATAATGTTGAGTGTTTTAATAATGGGGCCTGGGGCCGCACTCGGAATGAATCTTTTATTCAAACCATCACAGTAAATACAGTACAAATACCCCAAACAATACCACACAATTTTTTTTTTTTAGATTTAAAATAATACATCTCACTTAACTCCACATAAAACAACCCATTTCAACACCACAGTGTACAAACACATAGCACCATCACAATCCAACTAAATGCCACAGATAACATCCACTCCAATAACCCAAGAAACCTGTTCCACGCCAGTCCCACTGGCACCGCCCACCCGACCATCCACTCAAATTGTTCGTCCGATCATTCAAGCGTTCGCGCACTCGGGATGTGTGCAGCCCGCGCCCCCCCCGGGTTTATTAACCCGCTCCCTGAGCTCTCTCACCTGATGTGTCAGCGGCTGCTGCCAAGGTCCGCGCATGATTGCTCACACTGCCCGGGTGATTGACGGGAGCTCGGACCAATAGGAAGAGCGGGGCGGGGCTGGAGGACCGAGCGGGCGGCGGGTCCTCCAACCAATCGGAGTGGGTGAGGGGCGGGGCTTGACCTTTAAAGCTGAACAACAGAAGGTGAGCTGAGAATTGTTTGTCTGTTCTGTCTGTGGGAAAAGATTTCAAACATCAGTGTGACTGGAAAAGCACCGAGACACACACACCCGAGTGAGAGTGTTCCAGTGCACTGACTGTGGAAAGAGCTTTAATCAGTTGCACAGCCTGAAAAAACATCGCACCATCCACAGCGGGGAGAAACCGTACACGTGTTGTGTGTGGACGAGGCTTCAACCGATCGTCCAACCTGGAGA
>JASTWF010001496.1:37514-78141 GCA_030390025.1 Squalus acanthias | reverse complement strand
TCCCCCTCCCCCCCTTCGGAATCCCCCTCCGTAATCCCCCTCCCCCCCTTCGGAATCCCCCTCCCCCCCCTTCCGATCCCCCCATCCTATCTCTTTGACCAAGCTTTTAGTCACCTGTCCTAATATCTCCTTGTGGCTCAGTCTCGAGCTTTGTCTGATTTACGCTCCTGTGAAGCACTGTGGGACGTTTTACTACGTTAAAGGCGCTGTATAAATGGGAGGGGGGGGGGAGGGCGTTGTAACAAAGTGCTTGCTGAACCCTGTTTGGTTGAAAGAGATGGCGGTTTTACTTTCTGTTTTCTGACTGGGACATGTTTATCTTGATGTGGGATGACTGTTCTTTTTTATGTGGTGTTTTCAATCCCAGCTGAACTAAGGGCGGCCAGTCAGTCAGTCCAGAATTGTGTGCAATTTCTTTCTTTCACGTAACGCCTGATTGCATCAGTGTCTCTCGGAATTAGTCCAGCTGTTGGAATGCAAGCGGGTGTTGGGTTTAATCTGCGAACATGCTGATTATTTAAAGCAGGACTATGTTCTCTGTAATTTTTGATCGCATAGGCAGATGTCAGTATGTTTGTGACCATAGCAAAATACTGCGGATGCTGGAAATCTGAAATAACAGCAGAAAACGCTGGAAAAACTCAGCAGGCTAGGCAGCATCTGTGGAGAGAGAAATGTTCACTCTGTTTCTCTCTCTCTCCACGGATGCTGCCTGGCCTGCTGAGTTTTTCCAGCGTTTTCTGTTATTTCAGTATGTTTGTGTCTGGTTTCTTATCTTGCTAACATGTCGATAAGGCTCTGCTCCCCCTCCCAGGCCCAGAGCTGAAGCTATGTGTGCATGGCTTCACTGAATCGTGAAGTTCTTATCCCGTGGCGCGATTAAAGGGACGAAGGGCAGCACGTCTACCCGTGCTGCTGATTCACCGCAAGGGACAGTGTTAAAAAAGAAAGACTTGCTTTTATACAGCGCCGTTGTTAAGGAAGTGGTATCAGGGCATTTAGAAAATCATAACATGATTAGGCAGCGTCAACATGGTTTTCTGAAAGGGAAATCGTGTTTGACAAAATTGTTGAGTTTTTTGAGGATGTAACTGGCAGGGTAGATAAAGGGGAAGCAGTGGATGTAGTATATTTGGATTTCCAAAAGGCATTCGATAAGGTGCCGCATAAAAGGTTATTACACAAGATAAGGGCTCATGGGGTTGGGGGTAATATCGTAGCATGGATAGAGGATTGGTTACCGGACAAAAAACAGAGAGTAGGGATAAACTGGTCTTTTTCAGGTTGGCAGGCTGTAACTAGTGGGGTGCCACAAGGATCAGTGTTGGGGCCTCAGCTATTTTCATCTAGGTCATTAATATAGATTGTAGGGACCGAGTATACTGTGTCCAAGTTTGCTGATGATACAAAGCTAGGTGGGACAGTAAGCTCTGAGGAGAACACAGAGTCTGCAAAGGGATATAGATAGACTCAGTGAGTGGGCAGTAAGGTGGCAGATGGAGTATAATGTAGGGAAATGTGAGGTTATTCACTTTGGTAGGAAGGATAGAAAACCAGAATATTTTTTAAATGGTGTGAAACATTTAAATGTTGGTGTTCAGAGAGATTTGGGTGTCCTTGTGCAAGAAACACAGAAAGCTAGCATGCAGGTACAGCAAGCAATAAGGAAGGCAAATGGCATGTTGGCCTTTATTGCAAGGGGTTTGGAGTATAAGAGTAAGGAAGTCTTGCTACAATTGTACAGGACCTTGGTGAGACCACCCCTGGAGTACTGCGCACAGTTTTGGTGGTCTCATCTAAGGAAGGATATACTTGCCTTGGAGGCGGTGCAACGAAGGTTCACTAGATTGATTCCTGGGATGAGAGGGTTGTAGTGAGTTCCACATTCTCACCACTCTCTGGGTAAAGAAGTTTCTCCTGAATTCCCTATTGAATTTATTAGTGTTTGTCTTCTATTGATGGCCCCTAGTTCTAGTCTCGCCCACAAGTGGAAACATCTTCTCTACGTCTACCCTTTCAAAACCCCTTCATAATTATAAAGACCTCTATCAGGTCGCCCCTCAGCCTTCTCCTTTCTAGAGAAAAGAGCCCCAGCCTGTTCAGTCTTTCCTGATAGATATAACCTCTCAGTTCTGGTGTCATTCTAGTAAATCTTTTTTTACACCACCTCCAGTGCCTCTGTATCCTTTTTATAATATGGAGACCAGAACCGTGCGCAGTGCTCCAAGTGAGAGTTCGGGCATAAAGCTCTTGTGTAGAATTGCGTGGCGATCAAAAGGTTATGAGGGGGGAGTTCATGGGGCGGAGAGGCTGAATTGGAAGGGCGACTGCAACAACAAAGCGAGAGAGCTGGCGCCTGTGTCTTGGCCAGTCGAGTCTGAGAATGGTTTAATGTTTCCACCTTTACGCGGCCAGACTTTGACATGTCTGCAGTTGCTGGAAATCCCCAAGTCCCGTCCATTGAGTTATTTTTAAAAGAAGTGCCCAGAACTAGCGCAGCAAGTTTAAGCTCGTGAAAACAGGATTGGGTCGTAAGTGCGTGGTTCGGGGCGAGTGAACCATTTAAAGGGGCGCTGGACAGCAAGCGAGAGGGAGCTGGGATTAAACAGCAGTCTAACATCCCCATCCCCCGAATCAACCAAACACAGCACGAGTCGGTTAGAAGATTCAGCCTGTGCTATTTTTGGTGAAACACTATTCTTCCTTCTCGTATGTTCCTGCCTTAAAGGGGGGGAAATAAGGAGAATGTTTTTTACACAGCGAGTTGTTGTGATCTGGAACGCGCTGCCTGAAAGGGCGGTGGAAGCAGATTCAATAGCAACTTTCAAAAAGGGGAATTGGATAAATACTTGAAGGAGAGATTTTCAGAGCTGCGGGGAAAAAGCAGGGGGGTAGTGTGGCTAATTGGCACAGGCACGATGGGCCGAATGGCGGCCTCCTTCTGTGCTGTAAGATTCTAACCAACGGTCAGTCGAAGTTCAACACAACTTCTCTACTTTTTCAATGCTATCCCTCTAGAAATGAACCCCAGTGCTTGCTTTGTTTTTGTTTAAATGGTCTTATTAACCTGCGTCACTGCTGTTAGTGATTTGTACCCCCCGGCTCCCTCTGTTACTCTACCCCATTTAGACACTTATTTTCCAAGGAGTATGTGGCCTCCTTATTCTAACGACCAAAATGTACCACCTCGCACTTATCTATATTGTGAAAGGTGGTTTGATGGGGCGGATGTAGAGAAGATGTGTCCGCTTGTGGGGGAGACCGGAACTAGGGGCCCTCAATATAAGACGGTCACTATACACAGATCCCTGAAGGCGGCGGAACAGGTGGATAAGGTGGTAAAAAAGGCATATGGGATACTTGCATTCATTAGCCGAGGCATAGAATATAAGAGCAAGGAGGTTATGATGGAGCTGTATAAAACACTGGTTAGGCCACATCTGGAATACTGTGTGCAGTTCTGGTCGCCACACCACAGGAAGGATGTGATCGCTTTGGAGAGGGTGCAAAGGAGATTCACCAGAATGTTACCCGGGCTGGAGTGCTTCAGCTATGAAGAGAGACTGGGCAGATTGGGTTTGTTTTCCTTGGAGCAGAGGAGGCTGAGGGAGGACATGATTGAGGTGTACAAAATTATGAGGGGCATAGATAGGATGGATACTAAGGAGCTTTTTCCCTTAGTAGAGGGGTCTATAACAAGGGGGCATAGATTCAAGGTAAAGGGCGGGAGGTTTAGAAGGGATTTGAGAAAGAACTTTTTCACCCAGAGGGTGGTTGGAGTCTGGAACTCACTGCCTGAAAGGATTGTGGAGGCAGGAACCCTCAACATTCAAGAAGCATTTGGATGAGCACTTGAAATGCCATAGCATACAAGGCTACGGACCAAATGCTGGAATATGGGATTAGAATAGACAGGGCTTGATGGCCGGCACGGACATGATGGGCCGAAGGGCCTCTATCCGTGCTGTATAACTCTATGACTCTACTAATAAATCCAATAGGGAAATAAGGGGAAATTGCTTTACCCAGAGAGTGGTGAGAATGCGGAACTCGCTACCACAGGATGTGGTTGAGGCGAATAGTGTAGATGCATTTAAGGGGAATAGAAGGATAGGGGTAGGAGGAGGCGGCTTTTGTGGAGCATAAACACCGGCACGGACCTGGGGGGGGGGGGCCGAACGGCCTGTTACTGTGCTGTAAATACTGCGTAATAATAAACATTGGCCCGGGACCCCGGGAGAAACTCCTCCGCTGTACGTCAGCCGTGCATCAGTCCGATGACACACTTGTAGCTCAATGGTAGCCCCTCGGGGGGTGTCTCGCCATTCTGTTTTAAATCTGGTGCCTCCACATTAAATGAAGATTTATGAAAGGTTTTTTTTGAGGTTGTAACCAGCAGAATAGATAAGGGGGAACCAGTGGATGTGGTGTATTTAGATTTTCAGAAGGCATTCCATAAGGTGCCACACAAGAGGTTATTAAACAAAATTAGGGCTCGTGATTGGGGGTAATATACTCGCATGGAATGAGGATTAGTTAACGGACAGAAAACAGAGAGTAGGAATAAACGGGTCATTTTCGGGTTGGCGGGCTGTAACTAGTGGGGTACCGCAAGGATCAGTGATTGGGCCTCAGCTATTCACAATCTACATCAATGATTTGGATGAGGGGACCAAATGTAATATATCCAAGTTTGCTGATGATACAAAGCTGGGTGGGAATGTAAGTTGTGAGGAGGATGCAAGGAGGCTTCAAGGGGATATAGACCCGCTAAGTGAGTGGGCAAGAACATGGCAAATGGAATATAATGTGGAGAAATGTGAAGTTATCCACTTTGGTAGGAAAAATAGAAAAGCAGAGTTTTTTTAAAATGGTGAGAGATTGGGAAATGTTGGTGTTCAGAGGGACCTGGGTGTCCTTTTACATGCATCACTGAAAGTTAACATGTAGGTACAGCAAGCAATTAGGAAAGCAAATGGTATGTTGGCCTTTATTACAAGAGGATTTGAGTATAAGAGTAAAGACGTCTTACTGCAATTATATCGGGTACTGGTGAGACCACACCTGGAGTATTGTGTACAGTTTTGGTCTCCTTACCTAAGGAAGGATATACTTGCCATAGAGGGAGTGCAACGAAGGTTCACCAGACTGATTCCTGGGATGGGAGGATTGTCCTATGAGGAGAGATTGAGCAGACTAGGCCTATAATCTCTAGAGTTTAGAAGAATGAGAGGTGATCTCATTGAAACATACAAAATTCTTACAGGGCTTGACAGGGTAGATGCAGGGAGGATGTTTCCCCTGGAAGGGGAGTCTAGAACCAGGGGTCACATTCTCAAAGGGGTCGGCCATTTAGGACTGAGATGAGGAGGAATTTCTTCACTCAGAGGGTGGTGAATCTTTGGAATTCTCTACCCAGAGGGCTGTGGATGCTCAGTCTTTGAGTATATTCAAGACAGAGATCGATAGATTTTTGGACTCTAGGGGAATCGAGGGATATGGAGATCGGGCGGGAAAGTGGAGTTGAGGTCGAAGATCAGCCATGATCTCATTGAATGGCGGAGCAGGCTCGAGGGGCCGAATGGCCTCCTCCTGCTCCTATTTCTTATGTTATGTGCTCTTGCGCAGGGCCTGTGCTTTTTGACCAGTGCAAGGGTTAGCGTGGCAGCTGGATGGGATGTGGGGGGGGGGTCCTTGGGTGTCCACACACCCTCTTCTCCCCCCCACCCCCATCGTGTGAAAGCTTGGAAAAGACACACTATATTTTGTTGGCATTGTTAGTCACACCAGAGTGGTTTGAGTTTTGCTGATTAAAGTTAGTGTTTGGTGTAATGTTTAACCGTGCGGATTACTGAAGTGCAGGCAACCTTTGAAACTAGTGACATTTTCAGCCTCCTTGATAAATCCGTTTTTGCGAGACTGCGCCCTGTTTCTTTGCGATACGATGACAGGCAGGAGAAGACCCTCCAGCCTGTCCCCCACAATCCACACGCTCCACAACCTCAAGGTCATCTCCCGGAAGAAGCAAAAAATCAGATTTAAAACCCAGAGCCAATTTCATAGAACGACGCAGCGCGGGAGGAGGCCATTCGGCCCATCGTGCCTGTGCCGGCTCTTTGAACGAGCTCTCCAATTAGTCCCACTCCCCCCTGCTCTTTCCCCATAGCCCTGCAAACTTTTCCCCTTCAAGTATTTCTCCAATATCTCTTTTGAAAGTCACTATTGAATCTGTATCCACCGCCCTTTCAGGCAGCGCGTTCCAGATCACAACAACTCGCTGCGTTATTAAAACAAAATTGGTCCCTCTTGTCACCTCTGTAGGGCGGGGTGGGGGGGAGATAGCTGGGAAACTCCCCTCTGGCCTCTGCCTGTTGCCCAAGTTGTTAATGCACTCAGTAAAATGGATATGTTGAAACACGGGCTTGAGTTAATTATTGCCATTAGATTGTGGGACATTGAGAGGTTACTCCTGGTCACTGCCTGTGATGCCCTTGACCCTCACAGTCGCTCTGACGAGCGGTGAAATGTACCGCCAGCACATGGTAATCATTCGGCTTTTCACTATTTAAAAAAACCAGCTATAGATAATCTGAAGCCATGGACAGAAAATGCTGGAAAGTCTTGCTGTAATTGTACAGGGCCTTGGTGAGACCACACCTGGAGCACTGTGCACAGTTTTGGTCTCCTCATCTAAGGAAGGATATACTTGCCTTGGAGGCGGTGCACCGAAGGTTCACTAGATTGATTCCTGGGATGAGAGGGTTGTCCTGTGAGGAGAGATTGTGTAGATTGGGCCTATACTCTGGAGTTTAGAAGAATGAGAGGTGATCTCATTGAAACATACAAGATTCTGAGGGGGATTGACAGGGTAGATGCTGGGAGGCTGTTTCCCCTGGCTGGAGAGTTTAGAACCAGGGGTCACAGTCTCAGGATAAGGGGTCGGCCATTTAAGACTGAGATAAGGAGGAATTTCTTCACTGAGGGTGGTGAATCTTTGGAATTCTCTACCCCAGAGGGCTGTGGATGCTCAGTCATTGAGTACAGGAAACTCTCTTTTAACCGGACCTAAATCTCTCTTAACCGGCAAAATTCAGGAGTAGGTTCAGGTAAGTTTTACTGTATATTAGTGGCTGTGTAACCGGGGTTCCTGCACCTGTGGCCGTGTACGGGGCTCTCGTACCTTGGTAAGTATACCTCTCTGTAATCCGGACTTTTTGATCAACCGGCACCACGCCGGTCCCGTCGGTGCCGGATAAAAGAGTTTCCTGTATATTCAAGGCTGAGATCGATAGATTTTTGGACTCTAGGGGAATCGAGGGATATGGAGATCGGGCGGGAAAGTGGAGTTGAGGTCGAGGATCAGCCATGATCTCATTGAATGGCGGAGCAGGCTCGAGGGGCCGATTGGCCTCCTCCTTTTTGAAGGAAAGGAAATCTGGGATGCGTAAGAGGCCCGAATTGGAGGAGCGCAGAGATCTGAGTGTTGTAGGGCTGGAGGAGGCCATGGAAGGATTTGAACAGGAGGATGAGAATTTTACAGTTGAAGTAATGCCGGACCGGTAGCCAGTGTCGGTCAGCAAGCCCAGAGCGGGGTGATGGGTGAACGGGACTTGGTGCGAGTTAGGACACGGGGGGGGGGGGGCAGCAGAGTTCTGGATGAGCTCAAGTTTATGGAAGGTGGGAGGCCGGCCAAGAGAGCGTTGGAATAGTCGAGTCTGGAGGTAACAAAGGCACGGGTGAGCTGAGGCAGGGGGTGGAGACGGGCGATGTTACGGAGGGTGGAAGGTGACCGCACGTTGAAACGTGCAACCCTGCAGTGAAGGACTATCTGCAGGTGTGTCACCACAACTCGGACCAGTTTGAGGTAATGAAGTAAGAGTATCTCACGGAGCATTATTACACAACAATGGCGCACTTGGGCTCGAGCTCAGTTTGCTGCGAACAAGCTGCACCCAGTGGCAATGTGACGTGCGCTCTCCGTTCGAGAGCCTCCACCGTGTGGGTTTATCCCACTGTAGACAAAGTACTGGACCCACCTTCACTGCAGCCTTGTGGTCTGAATGGACCGTACCTGTAATGTTTTAGATTTGTTGCTTTGCGAGTCCCACATGACGTGAGCTGGGTGGCGGTTTAATTCCAACTTGCATACAATGACCGGGGAGATTTGTTGGATGTGAAAAGGTTGCCAAACTATTCGTCCATGTGTTGCATCACACTTTTCTTCTCTCTTCCCCCCCCCCCAGTCTGTTTAGCGCTGACGGTGGGGGAGGGGAGCAGGAGTGGCAGTGAGTTTGCGATCTCGGTTGTGCTGCCGTGGGGGGGCCACTGGGACGGGGAAACCAGGGCTAGAGATTGCCCGGGGTTGGTGGGGGGGTTGCTGTGGGGGCGCATTTGTATTTCTGAAAGTGAACTACGGGGCCAGTCAGTGTTGACCAGTTGGTGGTAGCTAGCGCAGTAACTGTTCTCTTTACCCTTGAGCTTTTTAGAAGGTCGTAGATCTGATGTGCCATTCGTTGCTGCCGGTGAGCTGCTGTGCTTTATGGGAACAGGTCATTTGGTTTGTAAGGATTAGAGAAGGGTGGAGAAGCTTCAAGAGCAGGTCAGAGGCTGGGGATTCTGCGGCAAGTGTCTCACCTCCCGACTCCCCAAAGCCTTTCCACCATCTACAAGGTGCAAGTAAGGAGTCATGATGCGGAGATGCCGGTGTTGGACTGGGGTGGACAAATGTGAGAAGTTGCACACCACCAGGTTATAGTCCAACAGTTTTATTTGAAATCACAAGCTTTCGGAGCGCTGCTCCTTCGTCAGGTGAAGGAGACCTGACGAAGGAGCAGCGCTCCGAAAGCTTGTGATTTCAAATAAAACTGTTGGACTATAACCTGGTGTTGTGCGACTTCTCACAAGTCAGGAGCGTGATGGAATACTCTCCACTTGCCTGGATGAGTGCGGCTCCAACAACACTCGAGAAGCTCGACACCATCCAGGTCAAATTGATTGGCACCCATCCACCACTTTAAACATTCACTCCCTCCACCACCGGCGCACCGTGGCTGCAGTGTGTACCCTCTACAAGATGCACTGCAGCAACTCGCCAAGACTTCTTCGGCAGCACCTCCCAAACCCACGACCTCTTCCACCTAGAAGGACAAGGGCAGCAGGCGCATGGGAACACCACCACCTCCAAGTCACACACCACCCTGACTTGCAAATATATCACCGATCCTTCATCGTCGCTGGGTCAAAATCCTGGAACTCCCTCCCTAACAGCACTGTGGGAGTACCTTCACCACACGGACTGCAGCGGTTCAAGAAGGCGGCTCACCACCACCTCAAGGGCAATTAGGGATGGGCAATAAATGCTGTCCTTGCCAGCGACGCCCACATCCCATTAATGAATTTTTTAAAAAAGTAATTAAATCCATTTGGGATGTTCGTTCCATGAGTCGTGCTAAGGTAAGTATTGAGATTTATTGGTGTGTTTTCTGATTGAGGCGTGGTATTGAGGAACGGTGAGTGGTTGGTGGGAATTGGATAAAAGTTGAAAGGGAAAGATTTGCAGGGCTATGGGGGGAAAGGGGAGTGGGACTAATTGGAGAGCTCTTCAGATTGTCACCCGTGGTTCAGTGGGCAGCGCTCTTGCCTCTGAGTCAGAAGGTTGTGGGTTCAAGTCCCACTCCAGAGACTCGAGCACAAAAATCTGGACCGACACTCCAGTGTAATACTGAGGGAGCGCCGCACTGTCGGAGGGGCAGTACTGAGGGAGCGCCGCACTGTCGGAGGGGCAGTACTGAGGGAGCGCCGCACTGTCGGAGGGGCAGTACTGAGGGAGCGCCGCACTGTCAGAGGGGCAGTGCTGAGGGAGCGCTGCACTGTCGGAGGGGCGGTACTGAGGGAGTGCCGCACTGTCGGAGGGGCGGTACTGAGGGAGCGCCGCACTGTCTGAGGGGGCAGTACTGAGGGAGCGCCGCACTGTCGGAGGGGCAGTACTGAGGGAGCGCCGCACTGTCGGAGGGGCAGTACTGAGGGAGCGCCGCACTGTCGGAGGGGCAGTTCTGAGGGAGCGCGGCACTGTGGGAGGGGCAGTACTGAGGGAGTGCCGCACTGTCGGAGAGGCAGCACTGAGGGAGCGCCGCACTGTCGGAGGGGCAGTACTGAGGGAGCGCCGCACTGTCGGAGGGGCAGTACTGAGGGAGCGCCGCACTGTCGGAGGGGCAGTTCTGAGGGAGAGCCGCACTGTCGGAGGGGCAGTTCTGAGGGAGCGCGGCACTGTGGGAGGGGCAGTACTGAGGGAGTGCCGCACTGTCGGAGGGGCAGTACTGAGGGAGCGCCGCACTGTCGGAGAGGCAGTACTGAGGGAGCGCCGCACTGTCGGGGCGGTACTGAGGGAGCGCCGCACTGTCGGAGGGGCAGTGCTGAGGGAGCGCTGCACTGTCGGAGAGGCGGTACTGAGGGAGTGCCGCACTGTCGGAGGGGCAGTGCTGAGGGAGCGCCGCACTGTCGGAGGGGCGGTACTGAGGGAGCGCCGCACTGTCGGAGGGGCGGTACTGAGGGAGCGCCGCACTGTCGGAGGGGCGGTACTGAGGGAGCGCCGCACTGTCTGAGGGGGCAGTACTGAGGGAGCGCCGCACTGTCGGAGGGGCAGTACTGAGGGAGCGCTGCACTGTCGGAGGGGCAGTACTGAGGGAGCGCCGCACTGTCGGAGGGGCAGTACTGAGGGAGCGCCGCACTGTCGGAGGGGCAGTACTGAGGGAGCGCCGCACTGTCGGAGGGGCGGTACTGAGGGAGCGCCGCACTGTCGGAGGGGCAGTACTGAGGGAGCGCTGCACTGTCGGAGGGGCAGTACTGAGGGAGCGCCGCACTGTCGGAGGGGCAGTACTGAGGGAGCGCCGCACCGTCGGAGGTGCAGTCTTTCGGATGGATCTCGAAGATCCCGCGGCTGCTATTTCGAATAAGCATGGGGGAGTTCTCCCCGGTGTCCTGGGGAGAACTCCCCCATGCTCTTACTCGAAATAGCAGGGGGCCAATATTTATCCCTCAATCAACATCACTAAAAAAACAGATGATCCAGTCATTATCTCCTTGGTGTTTGTGGGAGCTTGCTGTGCGCCAATTGGCTGCCGCGCTTCCCGCATTACAACAGTGACTACACTTCCAAAAAAAAAGTACTTTATTGGCTGTAAAGGGCTTTGGGACGTCCTGAGGTGGTGAAAGGCGCTGGAGAAATGCAGGTCTTGTTGTCTTTCAAAGAGCCGGCACAGGCACGATGGGCCGAATGGCCTCCTCCTGTGCTGTGTGGTTGTAATGAGGCGGAAGTGCCACTTGGCACTGTTCCAGGTTAACGTGGCCCCATTGCGGGGTGTCTGGCTTGTTAAAGCCACGTAACCGTTAACGAGTTTTAATTTTTGAAGCAATTCCCAACGCACCCTGTGCAGCTGAGCCCCACTCTGGGGATCTGTGCGGTGGCTGTTTTTTCAGTGACGGAGGGGAAGCGGGCGGGCGTTGTACACGTGTTCTGCAGCAGCGGGCTGGCTCGGCTGAAAGGGAATCTGCGAGGAGACAGAAAGCAGCTGGCGGCTGAGGGTGAAACGTCGAGCAGGAGTGTGGCGTCGATCCTCCCGGGCGGTTTGTCCTGTATGTATTCGATCCTTGCTGTTTAACGTTGGCTGGTCAAAGCCCCGGTTTAATGAATGTGACAGCTTGCTTTCTCCTACCGTTCTGCAGTTCTGCCGCTGAGTGTGCTGTGCGGGGAATTCCAGGGTAACGGTCGAATCATAGAACGACACAGCACAGGAAGGAGGCCGTTCAGCCCATTATGCCTGTGGTAGAGTTCTCCAATTGATCCCACTTCCCCCCCCCCCCCCACCCTGCTCTTTCCCCATGGCCCTGTATATTTTTTTTGTCCTTCAAGTATTTATCCAATTCTCTTTTGAAAGTTAATGTTGAATCTGCTTCCACCGCCCTTTCAGGCAGCGCGTTCCAGATCACCACAACTCACTGTGTAAAAAAATAAAATGTTTCCTCCTTTCACCTTTTGGCAATCACCTTAAATCTGTGTCCTATGGTTACCGCCGCTCCCGCCAGCTGACCCAGGTTTCTGCTTGTTTGCCAAACAGTGGGCGAGCGGGTTGCCTGTTGTTGACCAACTCCCATAGCTGCGGGAAGGTCGTGTTCTGCCCTTCGGCCCCGCTGCGATGTTTCTCCCAGCAGCCAGTTCAGTGACTGAATCCTGCTGATCGGGTATGAAGTGCGCGGGGCTGGGTGTCTCTGGAGCCTCGCGGACCAGGAGGGGGGTTCCCGAGTTGGATGCCCAGGCTGTGCTGAAGATGGTTGATCTCAGATTGGTGGGGAGAGCTAGGATCACAGTCAGTGCCTCCCCCCCCCCCCCCCCCCCCGGGGGGCTAGAGAGAGGAGAAATCGCCCTGGGATTTGCAGTCGAATCGCCGTCCGGTGTGTGCGAGAAGCTTCGAGTCGAGCTGCCCTCGCCAATGTTCCCCCTCTTTTTTGTCGGGGGTGTGTGGCTCATTCTCAGTCTTGCACACGCGCGAAATTCAACGCTGGGAAAGCCGGTCCCAGACTGCGCAGCCTAGAGGGGAACGTTGCTCCTCGCTCTCCCTCACCAGCCACCACCCAGGAGCGATCGCCCCAGCACGAGCTGCCGACTTTCAGAGGGGAGGGGATTAAAAAGTTGTCGTTGTGAGGTGGTGGTGAAGGAAGTGACCTCCATGCAGAGAAGTGTCGAGTTTGTCTGTAATAGTGCAGTTGCGACTTTGTATGAATTTTATGTAACGCGTTGTACTGTACAGTCAGTCCTTCCTCGCCCCGATAGTGCTGTCTTAAGTGCAAGATGTTTGTTCAGTTTGCTAATTGCAGTCTTTAGGTGCGTTTCATCTGTTGGGTCTAAAGGTGTAGCAGGGTCGTAGTTTAGAGTACAAAATAATAGTCTCGACAGACCTGTGGTAAAAGGGAGGGGCTGTGTTTGTGCTTTTCTTCCGAGCACCCTTGTGCTGGGTGGGGGGTGGTGAGAGAAGTCGGTCAGGGCTCCTGCTCCTAATCACTGCTGGAGTGTGTGTCAAACGACACGGCTCCCCCACTCTCTACATAACACAACCGGAGCAGGAGTCGGCCATCCGGCCCTCGAGCCTGCTCCGCCATTCAGTGAGATCATGGCTGATCTTTGGCCTCGACTCCACCTCCCCGCCCTGTCCCCGTACTGACAGCCTACGGACTCTCGTCTGGGCTCTCAGGTGGAGAGTGGCTGCTGGGGGAAGGTGTGGCACTTGTGGGGAGGGCTGACAAAGAGTGGGGCAGTACCCGAGCGTACATCAACGCTGTCAAAAGGGAGAGGAGTGGAGGGTAGTCAAACTTGGAGAATTAAGAAAGGATTGGGGAGGGGAGGGCTTGTACGCGGCAAGGAATGAATTGGGTCTTTCCCGGTGCGGATCGTACAGCAGAGGCTGTGGCCCAGTGCACGGGAAGGCCAGGTTACAGAGCGACAGTATCCCCTCCGCTATCGGCACTCTGTGCGTAGCATTGTGGGTCATAACTCTCCGTCTTGCACACTCAATCCTTCTGGGGGAAAGTTTAATTTCTGTTGGCACTCCCTTTTTGGTTCTGACCAGTTCTCTTGCGGCCAAGGTCCAGTTTTAATCAATCTTTATGTGTCCTTTGTGCAACTGGAGACTTGAACTGTACACAGGGAGGGAGGGAGGCGTGTAAAGGAACCACGGAACCTCAGTACAAAGTTTCCGACACTCCTTCTTGCAGTGTTTGGGGCTCCTGTGACTAACTGGATTCCCGCACACTCAGTGCGGTGGGTACAGGGAGTGTCCAGGCCCATAAGTCTTTTGTTTTTACATAGCATTTACAGCACAGAAACCGGTCCAACAGGTCCGTGCCGGTGTTTACGCTCCACACGAGCCTCCCCCCACTCCTACGTCATCTCACCCTATCACCATAACCTTCTATTCCTTTCTCCCTCATGTGTTTATCCAGCTTCCCCTTCAATACATCTGCGCTATTCACCTCAACCACTCCCTGTGGTAGCGAGTTCCACATTCTCACCACTTTCTGGGTAAAGAAGTTTCTCCTGAATTCCCCATTGGATTTATTAGTGACTGTCTTATATTGATGGCCCCTAGTTCTGGTCTCCTCCACAAGTGGAAACATCTTCTCTGCGTCTACCCTATCAAACCCCTTCATAATTTTAAAGACCTCCATCAGGTAATCCATCAACCTTTTTTCAAGAGAAAAGAGCCCCAGCCTGTTCAATCTTTCCTGATCGATATAATCTCAGTTCTGGTATTGTTCTAGAAAATCTTGTTTTGCACATTCCCCAGTGCCTCTATATCCTTTATAATAAGGAAATCAGAACTGTACAGTGATGCAAGTGCGGTCTAACCAAGGTATATGGAGACCAGAACTGTGCACAGTGCTCCAAGTGTGGTCTAACCAAGGTATATGGAGACCAGAACTGTGCACAGTGCTCCAAGTGTGGTCTAACCACGGTATATGGAGACCAGAACTGTGCACAGTGCTCCAAGTGTGGTCTAACCTAGGGATACGGAGACCAGAACTGTGCACAGTGCTCCAAGTGTGGTCTAACCTAGGGATACGGAGACCAGAACTGTGCACAGTGCTCCAAGTGTGGTCTAACCAAGGTACAGTATATGGAGACCAGAACTGTGCACAGTGCTCCAAGTGTGGTCTAACCAAGGTACAGTATATGGAGACCAGAACTGTGCACAGTGCTCCAAGTGTGGTCTAACCAAGGTACAGTATATGGAGACCAGAACTGTGCACAGTGCTCCAAGTGTGGTCTAACCACGGTATATGGAGACCAGAACTGTGCACAGTGCTCCAAGTGTGGTCTAACCACGGTATATGGAGACCAGAACTGTGCACAGTGCTCCAAGTGTGGTCTAACCAAGGTACAGTATATGGAGACCAGAACTGTGCACAGTGCTCCAAGTGTGGTCTAACCAAGGTACAGTATATGGAGACCAGAACTGTGCACAGTGCTCCAAGTGTGGTCTAACCACGGTATATGGAGACCAGAACTGTGCACAGTGCTCCAAGTGTGGTCTAACCACGGTATATGGAGACCAGAACTGTGCACAGTGCTCCAAGTGTGGTCTAACCACGGTATATGGAGACCAGAACTGTGCACAGTGCTCCAAGTGTGGTCTAACCAAGGTACAGTATATGGAGACCAGAACTGTGCACAGTGCTCCAAGTGTGATCTTTTTTGAAGTGTGGTCGCTGTTGTAATGTAGGAAACGCAGCAGCCAATTTGCGCACAGCAAGCTCCCACAAACAGCAATGTGATAATGAGCAGATAATCTGTGTGTGATGTTGGCTGAGGGCTAAATATTGGCCAGACCCACAGCTCCGCACTTACCAGTGATGGAACTCGGAATCTACCTCCACCACCGTCTCCGTTCCCTCGCCTCCGACTCCATCCCTCTCCCTGGCCACTGTCTGAGGCTGAACCAGACCGCTCGCGACCGCGCCGTCCTATTTGACCCTGAGCTGAGCATCTGACCCCATCACCAAGACCGCCTATTTCCCCCCCCCCCCCCCTAACATCGCCCGTCTCTGCCCCTGCATCAGCTCATCTGTTGCTGAAACCCTCATCCAGGCCCTTGTTACCTCCAGACTCGACTATTCCAACGCACTCCTGGCCGGCCTTCCGCCCTCCATAAACTTCAGCTCATCCAAAACTCGGCTGCCCAGTGTCCTAACTCACACCGAGTCCCGTTCACACATCACCCCCTGTGCTCGCTGACCTACATTGGCTCCCGGTCCGGCAACGCCTCGATTTCAAAATTCTCATCCTCCTGTTCAAATCCCCCCCATGGCCTCCCTGCCTCTGTAAACTCCTCCAGCCCCCTGCAACCCTCCGAGATCTCTGCGCTCCTCCAATTCTGGCCTCTTGCGCATTCCCCCCCCCCCCCCCCCCCCCCCCCCGATTTCCTTCGCTCCACCATTGGTGGCCGTGCCTTCAGCTGCCTGGGCCCCAAGCTCTGGAATTCCCTCCCTAAAGCTCTCCGCCTCTCTCTCCTCCTTTAAGACCCTCCTTAAAACCTGCCTGTTTAAGCAAGCTTTGGGTCACCTGTCCTGATCTCTCCTCGTGTGGCTCGGTGTTTATGCTGATGGCGCTGTATAAATGTAATGTTGTAGTTTATCTGGGTCTGCCAATTACTTCATACACTTAAAATCGATGTCTGCACTTGCCGCCTCCCTCCTCCTCCTCCTCCTCCTCCTCCTCCTCTCGCGCCCCGCACCCCATTCGGGACCCAATATGCAGAGGCTCCGTCCAGTGCCATCCAGCTCTAAAAGGTCACAGGTTGTAGTGCCAGATTTGAGTGATTTGATTTCTGCCAGGCGAGCTATAATAAGCTACAAGCGCTCCTGGGTTCAAGAGATGGGGAAAGCAGCCAGAGCTCCTGCTCACTGTCCAGTGACCTCTGCTGTGACCGTGCACCTTTTCAGATGTGTCGGGCTGGAGCTTGACTGCGACGCTGGCCCTGGTTGAATGGCCCATGGTCATTGGGCAAGAGTGGCCACTTGGGCGATGGTAGGAGAGAGGGAGAATTGGCTTAACACTTTATTAAAAAAAAAGTGGCTCCTGTAAAGCAGCGCTCGGTCCGCTGTTACCTCATTGCAAAAACAGCGTCCTTGAAAACATTGTGCACCGGGGGACTAGTCCCCGAGCAGCAGATGGCATTTATTCATCCGAGTCAATGGTCTTGGTTGTAGAGGTGTTCATGATATGACAGGGCGAGAGATCCTTCATTCACCAGTTGGAATCTAGCAATCCGATTGCCTGAATGCAACCGGACTGTAATGTCTCTACAAAAGCAAAATACTGCGGATGCTGGAAATCTGAAATAAAAACAGAAAATGCTGGAAATACTCAGCAGGTCAGGCAGCATCTGTGGAGAGAGAAACAGAGTTAACGTTTCAGGTCGATGACCCTTCGTCAGAACTGGAAAAAGCTGGAGATGGAACAAGTGTAGGGGCAGGGAAAGGGGGAGGGGAGGAAAGAACAAAAGGGAAGGTCTGTGATAGGGTGGAAGGCAGGAGAGATTAAGAGACAAAAGGGATGATGGTGCAAGGCAAAAGGAGATGGTAATGGGACAAGTTAAGAAACAAAAGATGGCTCTAGAAGTGTAAATGGCAATGGCCGTGCGTTCTACGCTGGGATACGGGGCAGGGGGGTGTTAACAGAAACGTTGTAGGGGCTTTACGCATTGTCTCACCGCCTTCGTGAATGGTAAATGGAGCTCCCGTGTAAATCTCAGATGTTTATAGGGGCAGCAACACTTCAGGAATGTTGACATCTCGAACGAGTGGAATGGACCGAGATTCTCGTGTTTTGAAGAATGAGAGGTGATCTCATTGAAATGTGTAAAATTCTTGGAGGGATTGACAGGGTAGATGCTGAGAGGTTGTTTCTCCCTGGCTGGAGAGTCTAGAACCAGGGGTCACAGTCTCAGGATAAGGGGTCGGCCATTTAGGACTGAGATGAGGAGGAATTTCTTCACTCAGAGGGTGGTGAATCTTTGGAATTCTCTACCCCAGAGGGCTGTGGAGGCTCAGTCGTTGAATATATTCAAGGCTGAGATCGATAGATTTTTGGACTCTAGGGGAATCGAGGGTTGTGGAGATCGGGCGGGAAAGTGGAGTTGAGGTCGAAGATCAGCCACGATCTCATTGAACGGCGGAGCAGGCTCGAGGGGCCATACGGCCGACTCCTGCTTGAAGGAAAGGAAATCTGGGCCGCGGAAGAGGCCAGAATTGGAGAAATGCAGAGATCTGAGGGTTGTAGGGCTGGAGGAGGCCATGGAAGGATTTTAACAGGAAGATGAGAATTTTACAATCGAGGTATTGCCGGACTGGGAGCCAATGTAGGTCAGCGAGCCCAGAGGGATAGGGCTGGAAAGTGGAGATGAGGTAGAAGATCAGCCGTGATCTTACTGAATGACGGAGCAGGCTCGAGGGGCCGAATGGCCGCCTCCTGCTCCTGTTTCTTATGATCAGCTCACAATTGGTAGGCAGCTATTGTTGGCCCGGCAGGGGGGGAATGAGTGATAGTACTCTATCTCTGTCGGTAGCTGCAGCGACCCTGAATTACTGCGCAGACTGCATGGACTGTGGTGATCCTGTGGTAGGAGATGTCTCACTGCAAGAAACCGTTCCCCATCAGTTTTAAAAACGCCCGTTTTTCTGAAACCGTTTGTCTTTGTTTTCAGGATGCTGCCCTTTGCGAGGCACCTTTGCCGTTGAATGTTTGTAACTCTTCCAATCTGTCCCCCAGGTGCCTGATTTTTTTTATTTCAACGTCTAGAGGAATCGGCCGAGTCTCCCCCCAAAGGCAAGATGAACGCCTTTGACCGAAACCTGAACGTGGATGGGTTGTTTAAATTCTCCCAGATGTAAGTGGTCCCGGCTTAGAAGCTGGTTTTAACTCGCTGTGGGTGTGAGAGGGTGGGAAGAGAATGCAAGGAAAGGAAATGTTACGGTTGCAGTGGCCCTGGTTCCTGAGCGCTCGAGGTCCACAGTCGGGAGGGGGAAGTGACAAGTGTTGGAGGCTGTAGATTGTGGACTGGTGGTGTTGCAGGGAGCCGGTGAGACCGAGTTCGGATCGACGTGACAGGACTTTTCTGTTTTCAGTTTCTACTGTAAATTCCTGTCCCCCCACCCAAATGGCTTGTGTTTTATTTCCTCCAACGTTTTATTATCTTATATTTTAAAAGCCCCCCCCCCCCTTTATTTATTTTCCCTGGATTTGAACTGCGAATGCTGCTTTCCCCAAAGGAAAACCGCAACACGCTCTCCTCCTTCCTGGTTATTTAGGAATCCTAGTGTAAGAGTTTTACACACGGCGCACACTGGCAACGCATGCACGCTATAGTGGGGACGGATGCCAGACACCTGAAGGAACACATACTTGCAGAAACACGCACGCACTCATTTTGATTTGCATGAGAGACGTTGTAACCTGACATTAGTGACATAGCAACACGGTGGCATAGTGGTTAGCACTGTTGCCTCACAGCGCCAGGGACCCGGGTTCGAATCCGGCCTCGGGTGACTGTTTGTGTGGCGTTTGCACATTCTCCCCGTGTCTGCGTGGGTTTCCTCCGGGTGCTCTGGTTTCCTCCCACAGTCCAAAGATGTGCGGGTTAGGTTGATTTGGCTATGATAAATTGACCCTTAGTGTTAGGGGGATTAAATACGTGGGGTTACGGGGATAGGGTGGGATATGTGTCGGTGCAGGCTCGATGGGCCGAAATGGCCTCTATCTGCACTGTGGGGATTCTGTGATTCTGTGAAGATCGTGGCTGATCATTGACCTTAACTCCACTTTCCTGCACTATCCCCATATCCCTCGACTCCCTTAATATTCAAAAATCTATCGATCTCTGTCTTGAATATACTCAACGACTGAGCATCAACAGCCCTCTGGGGTAGAGAATTCCAAAGATTCACCACCCTCTGAGTGAAGAAAGTTACTATTGAATCTGCTTCCACTGCCCTTTCAGACAGCGTGTTCCAGATCACAACAACTCGCTGTGTAAAATTAAAATGATTGTCACCTCTGGTTCTTTTGCCGATTTATCTTCAATCTGTGTCCTCTGGTTACCGACCCTCCTGCCACTGGAAACAGTTTCTCCCTCTCTACTCTTGGCAAAACCCCGTATAATTTTGAGCTTCTCCATCAAATGTCCCCCTTAACCTTCTCTGCTGTAAGGAGAACAACCCCAGCTTCTCCAGTCTCTCCGTGTAACTGAAGTCCAAGTGTTGTAGGTTCCGAGTGCGAGACGTCTCCTAAATGTTTTTTTTTGGCTACATAACAAATTAACGCATTTTAAATTTAAACTCCACTGAGCTGTGCTGCCCTGGGATGGGGGGGAGCAGGAGCATGCTAAAATAAGGCATACCAATTTCAGTCGTTGAAGTTATTTCTGATGAAGCTCGAGAGTTGTCTGCGGGAGTGGGATAAAATCACAGAAACTTACAGCACAGGAGGAGGCCATTCGGCCCGTCGAGCCTGTGCCGGCTCATTGAAAGGGCAGTCGTGCTTAGTCTCGCACCCCCCGGCTTTTTGCCCGTCACCCTGTCAGTTCCTCGTCCTCCAGCACCCTCCAACTACCTTTTAAAATTACTGATGGAATCGGCTTCCACCACCTTTTGAGGTCGGGCGTTCCCGATCCCCACAATTCTCTGAGTGAAAACATTTCTCCTCGTCTCCCCTCGAGATCTGTTGATGTGTCTTAAATATTATATTCCCCATTGAGATTTGTTAAATGTGTGTTTTCTCTCTCTCTCTCTCTCTCTCTAATACAGATCCTGCTCCACCCAGCAGCACCTGAAGAAGGTGTACTCCAGCCTGGCCATCTGCATGTTTGTGGCAGCGGCTGGTGCTTATGTTCATGTCGTAACGCGAGTCTTTCAGGTAAAGCTCGCTCGGTGCCCCCCCCCCCCCCTCGGCCGCTCGCTCGGTGCCCCCCCCCCCCCTCGGCCGCTCGCTCGGTGCCCCCCCCCCCCCTCGGCCGCTCGCTCGGTGCCCCCTCGGCCGCTCGCTCGGTGACCCCCCCTCGGCCCCGCTCGCTCGGTGCCGCCCTCCTCGGCTGCTCGCTTGGTGCCCCCACCCCTCGGCCCCCCTTGGCCCCGCCTCCCGCTCGGGGCCGCCCCCCTCGGCCACTCGCTCGGTGCCGCCCCCCTCGGCCCCGCCGCTCGCTCGGTGCCGCCCCCCTCGGCCCGCTCGCTCGGTGCCGCCCCCCTCGGCCGCTCGCTCGGGGCCGCCCCCCTCGGCCCCGCCGCTCGCTCGGGGCTGCCCGCTCGGTGCCGCCCCCGCCGCCCCGGCCTGGATTTTGTGCTCAAGGCTCTGGAGTGGGGGCTGGAACCCACGACTCCAAGGCTCAGGTGCTGCCCACTCCTGGCTGTGTTTACCCCTCCAGAGCCAGCCCTGGGAAAGCTGAATCCACTTGTAGGGCCCGGACCGCTTTTGCCGGGATTTAGGCCAGTTTGGGGGGTGAGGGGGGCGGCAAGGAAGTGCTCAATGCTGGTTTCCAAGCAGTGAGTGACATTAATGGTCTGTTTCAGGGTGGCTTGATGTCCATGCTGCTCTCACTCGGGCTGATCCTCTGGCTGTCGTTTACCCCGCACACTCCCGAGAACGAGAAGAAGAGGCTCTGTATCCTGATAGGATTCGCCTTTTTCACAGGTAATTGTACACGGCTCAGCCTTGGCGTCAAGATGTCTGCTATCGGCGTAACACCATACGTGGAAATGAGTGATCGACAGTGGGAAACATACCAGTTTTATGAAAGCAACGCCTTGTGATGGGTTTAGGTTCCCTGTATCGGATTTGATCCATAAATTCTTCAAGTATAGAGGGGTTTGGTTGCACGCCAACAACAGCAACTCCCATTTATACTGCGCCTTTAACGTAGTAAAATGTCCCAAGGGCGCTTCACAGGAATGTAAATCAAAACAAAATTTGACCCCGAGCCACATGAGATATTAGGGACAGGTGACCAAAAGCTTGGTCAAAGAGGGAGGTTTTAAGGAGCGTCTTAAAGGAGGAGGGAGAGGTAGCGAGGTTCAGGGAGGGAATTCCAGAGCTTAGGGCTCAGCCGACTGAAGGCACGGCCACCAATGGTGGAGTGATGGAAATCGGAGGATTCTCGAGACCAGAATTGGAGGAGAGCAGAGATGTCGGAGGGTTGTAGGGGGCTGGAGGAGGTAACAGAGATAGGGAGGGTTGTAGGGGTTAGAGTAGGTTACAGAGATAGGAAGGGTTGTCGGGGGCTGGAGGAGGTTACAGAGATAGGGAGGGTTGTAGGGGGCTGGAGGAGGTTACAGAGATAGGGAGGGTTGTGGGGGGCTGGAGCAGGTTACAGAGATAGGGAGGGTTGTCGGGGCTGGAGCAGGTTACAGAGATAGGGAGGGTTGTAGGGGCTGGAGGAGGTTACAGAGATAGGGAGGGTTGTAGGGGCTGGAGGAGGTTACAGAGATAGGGAGGGTTGTAGGGGCTGGAGGAGGTTACAGAGATAGGGAGGGTTGCAGGGGCTGGAGGAGGTTACAGAGATAGGGAGGGTTGTAGGGGGCTGGAGGAGGTTACAGAGATGGGGAGGGTTGTAGGGGCTTGAGGTTACAGAGATAGGGAGGGTTGTAGGGGCTGGAGGAAGTTACAGAGATAGGGAGGGTTGTAGGGGGCTGGAGGAGATTAGAGATCGGGAGGGTTGGAGGGGGCTGGAGGAGGTTACAGAGATAGGAGGGGCTGGAGGGGGTTACAGAGATAGGGAGGGTTGTTGGGGGCTGGAGGAGGTTACCAGAGATAGGGAGGGTTGTAGGGGGCTGGAGGAGGTTACAGAGATAGGGAGGGTTGTAGGGGGCTGGAGGAGGTTACAGAGATAGGGAGGGTTGTCGGGGGCTGGAGGAGGTTACAGAAATAGGGAGGGTTGTCGGGGCTGGAGGAGGTTACAGAGATAGGGAGGGGTTGTAGGGGGCTGGAGGAGGTTACAGAGATAGGGAGGGTTGTCGGGGCTGGAGGAGGTTACGGAGATAGGGAGGGGTGTAGGGGCTGGAGCAGGTTACAGAGATAGGGAGGGATGTAGGGGGCTGGAGGAGGTTACAGAGATAGGGAGGGTTGTAGGGGCTGGAGGAGGTTACAGAGATCGGAGGGGCTGGAGGGGGTTACAGAGATAGGGAGGGTTGCTGGGGGCTGGAGGAGGTTACAGAGATAGGGAGGGTTGTAGGGGCTGGAGGAGGTTACAGAGATAGGGAGGGTTGTAGGGGCTGGAGGAGGTTACAGAGATAGGGAGGGTTGTCGGGGCTGGAGGAGGTTACAGAGATGGGGAGGGTTGTCAGGTGCTGGAGGAGGTTACAGAGATAGGGAGGGTTGTAGGAGGCTAGAGGAGGTTACAGAGATCGGGAGGGTTGTAGGGGCCTGAGGCGGTTACAGAGATCGGGAGCGTTGTAGGGGCTGGAGGTGGTTACAGAGATAGGGAGGGTTGTGTGGTGCTGGAGGAGGTTACAGAGATAGGGAGGGTTGTAGGTGCTGGAGGAGGTTACAGAGATAGGGAGGGTTGTTGGGGGCTGGAGGAGGTTACAGAGATAGGGAGGGTTGTAGGGGCTGGAGGAGGTTAGAGATAGGGAGGGTTGTAGGGGCTGGAGGAGGTTACAGAGATAGGGAGGGTTGTAGGGGGCTGGAGGAGGTTACAGAGATGGGGAGGGTTGTAGGGGCTTGAGGTTACAGAGATAGGGAGGGTTGTAGGGGCTGGAGGAAGTTACAGAGATAGGGAAGGTTGTAGGGGGCTGGAGGAGATTACAGAGATCGGGAGGGTTGGAGGGGGCTGGAGGAGGTTACAGAGATAGGAGGGGCTGGAGGGGGTTACAGAGATAGGGAGGGTTGTAGGGGGCTGGAGGAGGTTACAGAGATGGGGAGGGTTGTAGGGGCTGGAGGAGGTTTCAGAGATCGGGAGGGTTGATGAGGCTGGAGGAGGTTACAGAGATAGGGAGGGTTGTCGGGGCTGGAGGAGGTTACAGAGATCGGGAGGGTTGTAGGGGGCTGGAGGAGGTTACAGAGATCGGAGGGGCTGGAGGGGGTTACAGAGATAGGGAGGGTTGTTGGGGGCTGGAGGAGGTTACAGAGATAGGGAGGGTTGTAGGGGCTGGAGGAGGTTACAGAGATAGGGAGGGGTGTAGGGGCTGGAGGAGGTTACAGAGATAGGGAGGGGTGTAGGTGCTGGAGGAGGTTACAGAGATAGGGAGGGGTGTAGGGGCTGGAGGAGGTTACAGAGATAGGGAGGGTTGTAGGGGGCTGGAGGAGGTTACAGAGATAGGGAGGGGTGTAGGGGCTGGAGGAGGTTACAGAGATAGGGAGGGGTGTAGGGGGCTGGAGGAGGTTACGGAGATAGTGTTTTGTGTTTGCCGCCCTGTCCTGGATCTGTGTGTTTCATGCCGGCTGCTCTTTTCTCGTTGCAGGTACCGGGCTGGGACCGCTGATGGATTTTGTCATTTCTATCAACCCTACGTAAGTCTTTGGTCTTTGGGCCCTTGGGGGGGCGGGGGTGGAGGGTGTGATCCTGAACTCGGGTGTGTCATGGAATCATAGAAATTTACAGCACAGAAGGAGGCCATTCGGCCCATCGTGTCTGTGCCGGCCGAAAGAGCTATCTCGCCGAATCCTATTTTCCAGCTCTTGGTCCGTAGCCCTGTAGGTTACGGCGCTTCAAGCGCATATCCAAGTACTACTTAAATGTGATGAGGGTTTCTGCCTCTACCACCCTTTAAGCAGTGAGTTCCAGACCCCCACCACCCTCTGGGTGAAAAAAGTTCTCCTCAACTCCTCTCTAATCCTTCTACCCATTACTTTAAATCTGTGCCCCCTGGTTATTGACCCGTCTGCTAAGGGGAAATAGGTCCTTCCTATCCACTCTATCTAGGCCCCTCGTAACTTTATACACCTCAATCAAGTCTCCCCTCCGCCTCCACTGCTCCAGCAGTCTGAGACCTTCGCCACTCCATTTCGCCGTTCCCTTGGAGACTTTTGTAATTCTCCCCCCCCCCCCCCCGTCACAAGAGTGCTGCCTTTGTGTGGGGTGGAGCCTCCGCAGCCCTGTGGTATCCTGTCCCCGCAGTGCGGGTCTGCTGTTTGATGCAGGAGGAATGGCAGATCCTGTCTCCTTACACCGGCGCTTCCAGCAGGGTGTCTCGTTGCGGACAGGAGCTCTGGCTGTTTCTTCCCCCCCACCCTAGCTCGGGGAAATGAGGCCAGTTCGTGCAGCGCAGGAGACTCGTGCCTGTGCCTGTCCTGTCAGCTTGGCTGAAATCTGGACAAGTCCACGCCTTCCCGTCGAGGAGAGCTAAGTGAGCAGAGAGGGGGTTCGGGTTTCCACAGGGTGGCTGGTACCGCACGGATAACCCTTGGGCTGTAACACGTTGTGTTTGTCTCCGCAGCATCATCCCCACCGCCTTCCTGAGCTCGGCCCTCATCTTCTGCTGCTTCTCACTGAGTGCCTTGTATGCAAAACGCCGCAGTTACCTCTTCCTCGGAGGTGAGATATCGGGGAGGGGGAACGGGACTTTCTCAACAGCCAGGCCCCCATGTACCTTCCACGCGCAGTCCTGCCTGTTTAGTGTTAACTCCCTCCTGCGTTGATCTGCTCCGCAGGGTCCGGTACACGGCAGGGCTTTCGGGTGTAGTTCGTGTACGGACTGCAGAGTGCGCGGGCCGAGCGCAAAATACTCTCATTCGAGCTGCCTTCCCACCTGGTGGAGCTAGCAAGCGAAATGTTCGCTCCCCGCACCACCTCCTCCATTCACAGAGACGCGGCAGGCAAAACTGCGCACAGAAAGGTCCCACAACCAGCAATGTGATCACAGTCCCAATCTGTGCTTTTTAGTGATGTCGGTTGAGGGATGAATATTGGCCACAAGACACCAGGGAGAACTCCCCAGCGCCTCTTCAAAAGTAGTGGTCGTGGGATCTTTTATGTCCACCTGAGGGGGCACATGGGGGCCTGGGTTTAATGTTATATCTGAAAGACCGCCCCTCCGACAGTGCGGCGCTCCCTCAGCACTGCCCCTCCGACAGTGCGGCGCTCCCTCAGTACTGCCCCTCCGACAGTGCGGCGCTCCCTCAGTACTGCCCCTCCGACAGTGCGGCGCTCCCTCAGTACTGCCCCTCCGACAGTGCGGCGCTCCCTCAGTACTGCCCCTCCGACAGTGCGGCGCTCCCTCAGTACTGCCCCTCCGACAGTGCGGCGCTCCCTCAGTACTGCCCCTCCGACAGTGCGGCGCTCCCTCAGTACTGCCCCTCCGACAGTGCGGCGCTCCCTCAGTACTGCCCCTCCGACAGTGCGGCGCTCCCTCAG
Organism: Squalus acanthias; assembly: GCA_030390025.1. Lineage (NCBI taxonomy): Eukaryota > Metazoa > Chordata > Chondrichthyes > Squaliformes > Squalidae > Squalus > Squalus acanthias. The sequence continues at coordinate 52,252 of JASTWF010001496.1, read as the reverse complement.
TACTGCCCCTCCGACAGTGCGGCGCTCCCTCAGTACTGCCCCTCCGACAGTGCGGCGCTCCCTCAGTACTGCCCCTCCGACAGTGCGGCGCTCCCTCAGTACTGCCCCTCCGACAGTGCGGTGTTCCCTCAGTACTGCCCCTCCGACAGTGCGGCGTTCCCTCAGTACTGCCCCTCCGACAGTGTGGCGTTCCCTCAGTACTGCCCCTCCGACAGTGCGGCGTTCCCTCCGTACCGCCCCTCCGACAGTGCGGCGTTCCCTCCGTACCGCCCCTCCGACAGTGCGGCGCTCCCTCCGTACCGCCCCTCCGACAGTGCGGCGCTCCCTCAGTACCGCCCCTCCGACAGTGCGGCGCTCCCTCAGTACCGCCCCTCCGACAGTGCGGCGCTCCCTCAGTACCGCCCCTCCGACAGTGCGGCGCTCCCTCAGTACCGCCCCTCCGACAGTGCGGCGCTCCCTCAGTACCGCCCCTCCGACAGTGCGGCGCTCCCTCAGTACCGCCCCTCCGACAGTGCGGCGCTCCCTCAGTACCGCCCCTCCGACAGTGCGGCGCTCCCTCAGTACCGCCCCTCCGACAGTGCGGCGCTCCCTCAGTACCGCCCCTCCGACAGTGCGGCGCTCCCTCAGTACCGCCCCTCCGACAGTGCGGCGCTCCCTCAGTACCGCCCCTCCGACAGTGCGGCGCTCCCTCAGTACCGCCCCTCCGACAGTGCGGCGCTCCCTCAGTACCGCCCCTCCGACAGTGCGGCGCTCCCTCAGTACCGCCCCTCCGACAGTGCGGCGCTCCCTCAGTACCGCCCCTCCGACAGTGCGGCGTTCCCTCCGTACTGCCCCTCCGACAGTGCGGCGTTCCCTCCGTACTGCCCCTCCGACAGTGCGGCGCTCCCTCAGTACCGCCCCTCCGACAGTGCGGCGCTCCCTCAGTACCGCCCCTCCGACAGTGCGGCGCTCCCTCAGTACCGCCCCTCCGACAGTGCGGCGCTCCCTCAGTACCGCCTCTCCGACAGTGCGGCACTGGATTATGGGGCTGAAGTCTCTGAATTGGGAGTCGAACTCTGATCCCTCTTACTCGGAGGTGAGAGTGCTACCCACAGAGCTGCACCTGACACTTTAGATGGCGATGATAACAAGGCCGTCTATAGTGTTGTTTCTTTCAGGAGGGTGGTTAGTTACGGAATGGTTTATGTGGGTTTAACAGCAAGGATCCCTGTTTGCTTCCTTTCTCCTGTGAGTTTGGTTTGTTCATTTTTACCCTCTCCCTCTCCTAGGTATTCTGATGTCTCTCCTCACCGTGCTGTGTTTGCTTCCCCTGGTCAACCTCATGTTCGGATCAGTCCTGCTCGTTAAGGTAAACCTTCCGTGAACTGTGCAGTTTTTTTTTTCATTCATGGGATTTGAGCATTTATTGACCATCCCCCTAGTTGCCCTTGAGAAGGTGGTGGTGAGCCGCCTTGAACCGCTGCAGTCCGTGTGGTGAAGGTGCTCCCACAGTGCTGTTAGGCCGGGAGTTCCAGGATTTTGACCCAGCGACGATGAAGGATCGGCGATATACTTCCAAGTCAGGATGGTGTGTGACTTGGAGGGGAACTTGGAGGTGGTGGTGTTCCCATGCGCCTGCTGCCCTTGTCCTTCTAGGTGGAAGAGGTCGCGGGTTTGGGAGGTGCTGCCGAAGAAGCCTTGGCGAGTTGCTGCAGTGCGTCTGGTAGATGGTACACCCTGCAGCCACGGGAGTGAATGTTTAAGGTGGTGACTGGACTGGACTGCTTTGTCCTGGATGGTGTCGAGCTTCTTGAGTGTTGTTGGAGCTGCACTCATCCAGGCAGGTGAAGAGTATTCCATCACACTCCTTACTTGTGCCTTGTAGATGGTGGAAAGACTTTGGGGAGTCAGGAGGTGAGAACACCAAGCCTCTGACCTCTTGTAGCCACAGTATTTATGTGGCTGGTCCAGTTAGTAGCAGCAGTAAAGTGGAGTCTGGAGGTCATCAGTGAAGTTTGAAGTGGCCAATGGGGAGTGGGGTGCGAGTGTCCAAGAGGGTGATGGGGGTATTGGTGTGCGAGAGGTTCGGGGGGGTGGGGGTGAGGGAGGGGCGCGGGCAGGTGACTGAGGCGGGAGACACGGACTCTGCGCTGCCACCCTGGGTGTGTGAGGTTGGGGGGGGTGGGGTGAGGAGGGGCGCGGGCAGGTGACTGAGGCGGGAGACACAGACTCTGCGCTGCCACCCTGGGTGTGTGAACAGATATACCCGGCTTGGCCGCAGCGTTTGCCGTGCCCACATTGGGATAACGCGCCAAGTCGCGAGATTTCAAACCGGGCACCGTCGGGATTCCCAGCTCCAGCAGGAAGGGGGGCCGGGGCTGGAGCTGGTGGTCAGGGAGCAGCGCCTTCAGTTCTCGTGTGACGGTGCGCGGGCGGCCGCTGGCACTAGCCACCTTTAACCGGCCTCGTTTCCACTCGCAGGCTCAGCTGTACATCGGTCTCCTGGTCTTCTGTGGATTCATCCTGTTTGACACCCAGCTCATCATCGAGAAGGCAGAGAACGGTGACAAGGACTATATCTGGTGAGTGCGGTTGTGTCTCTGCTCTCTGGGGTTTGGAATGATGAGAGGTGATCTCATTGAAACGCATAAGATTCTTAGAGGGCTTGACAGCTAGAGGCTGTTCATAACATAAGAAATAGGAGCAGGAGTCGGCCCTTCGAGCCTGCTCCGCCATTCAATGAGATCATGGCTGATCTTCTGCCTCAACTCCATTCACCGGCCCTATCGCCATATCCCTTGATGCCCTTACTAGTCAGAAATCTATCGACTTCTGTTTTGAAATTACCCAATGACTGAGCCTCCACAACCCTCTGGGGTAGAGAATTCCAAAGATTCACCACCCTCTGTGTGAAGACATTCCTCCTCATCTCAGTCCTGAATGGCCTACCCTTTATCCTGAGGCTGTGGCCCCTGGTTCTAGACTCCCCAGCCAAGGGAAACATTCTCCCAGCATCCACCCTATCAAGCCCTGTAATAATTTTGTATGCTTCAATGAGATCCCCTCTCATTCTTCTGAATTCAAGAGAATACAGGCCTAGTTCACTCAATCTCTTCTCATACGACAGTCCCGCCATCCCAGGAATCAATCTCGTGAACCTTCGTTGCACTCCCTCTGTGGCAAGTATATCCTTCCTTAGGTTCTCCCCGTGGCTGGAAATAATGTCATGAAACCTTCGATCAAATCACCCCCTTAACCTCCTAAATTCCAGGGAATACAGCAGTAGTTTGTACCGAGGTCGCTCTTGAGACCTGCTCTGCTGAGATGTCGCTCCGCCTGTGGTTAAGTCGCCCGCAAGCACTCTGGGTGAGGTTCCCACAGGCCACTGCTGCCCACAGGTCCGTACCTTGGGGTATGGGGTGCCATCTCGGGGCGTGTTTCTCCACCTGTGAGCCCAGTGGGGCACCAGATCGAGGATCGGATTCGTTGACCGCTCGGGGGAGGGTCTGGAGTTTATCTTCACTTACTTTCTCCAGTGCCCCTTGTGTATCTTTCTCTCGTCGGCCGTGGGTCGCACTCTCTGTCACCTCCGAGTCAGAAGGTTAAAGCCCCACTCCAGCAACAGGAGCACAATAATTCAGGCTGACGCTCCACTGCAGTACTGAGGGAGCGCCGCACTGTCAGAGGGGCAGTGCTGAGGGAGCGCCGCACTGTCAGAGGGGCGGTACTGAGGGAGCGCCGCACTGTCGGAGGGGCGGTACTGAGGGAGCGCCGCACTGTCGGAGGGGCGGTACTGAGGGAGCCCAGCACTGTCGGAGGGGCAGTACTGAGGGAGCGCCGCACTGTCGGAGGGGCAGTACTGAGGGAGCCCCGCACTGTCGGAGGGGCAGTACTGAGGGAGAGCCGCACTGTTGGAGGGGCTGTACTGAGGGAGTGCTGCACTGTCGGAGGGTCAGTACTGAGGGAGCCCCGCACTGTCGGAGGGGCAGTGCTGAGGGAGCCCCGCACTGTCGGAGGGGCAGTACTGAGGGAGCCCCGCACTGTCGGAGGGGCAGTACTGAGGGAGTGCCGCACTGTCGGAGGGGCAGTACTGAGGGAGCGCCGCACTGTCGGAGGGGCAGTACTGAGGGAGCATAGCACTGTCGGAGGGGCAGTACTGAGGGAGCGCCGCACTGTCGGAGGGGCGGTACTGAGGGAGCGCCACACTGTCGGAGGGGCAGTACTGAGGGAGCGCTGCACTGTCGGAGGGGCGGTACAGAGGGAGTGCCGCACTGTCGGAGGGGCAGTGCTGAGGGAGCGCCGCACTGTGGGAGGGGCAGTACTGAGAGCGCCGCACTGTCGGAGGGGCAGTACTGAGGGGGTGCCGTACTGTCGGAGGGGCAGTACTGAGAGCGCCGCACTGTCGGAGGGGCGGTACTGAGGGAGAGCCGCACTGTGGGAGGGGCGGTACTGAGGGAGGGGCGGTACTGAGGGAGCGCCGCACTGTCGGAGGGGCAGTACTGAGAGAGCGCCGCACTGTCGGAGGGGCAGTACTGAGGGAGCCCGCACTGTCGGAGGGCAGTACGGAGGGAGCGGCAGTACTGAGGGAGCGGCAGTACTGAGGGAGCGGCAGTACTGAGGGAGCGGCAGTACTGAGGGAGCGCAGTACTGAGGGAGGGCAGTACTGAGGGAGTGCCGCACTGTCGGAGGGGCAGTACTGAGAGAGCGCCGCACTGTCGGAGGGGCAGTACTGAGGGAGCGCCATACTGTCGGAGGGGCAGTACTGAGGGAGGGCAGTACTGAGGGAGCGCCGTACTGTCGGAGGGGCAGTACTGAGGGAGCGCGGCACTGTCGGAGGGGCAGTACTGAGGGAGCGCCGCACTGTGGGAGGAGCAGTACTGAGAGCGCGCCGCACTGGGAGGGGCAGTACTGAGGGAGTGCCGTCTTTCGGATGAGACGTTAAACCGAGGCCCCGTCTGCGCTCTCAGGTGGACGTAAAAGATCCCATGGCCACTATTTCGAAGAAGAGCAGGGGAGTTCTCCCTAGTGTTCTGACCAATATTTATCCCTCAACCAACATCACTTAAAAAAAAAACATTATCTGTTCATTATCATGTTGCTGTTTGTGGGAGCTTGCTGTGCGCAAATTGGCTGCCGCGTTTCCTGCATTACAACAGTGACGACACTTCAAAAAGTACTTCATTGGCTGTAAAGTGCTTTGAGACATCCTGAGATTGTGAAGGGTTCTGTATAAATGCAACTTTTTTTCTCCCCTCAGGCACTGTGTGGATCTTTTCATGGATTTCATTGCAGTCTTCAGAAAGCTCATGTTGCTGCTTGCCATGAATGAGAAGGTAAGGCTTTGGCTCTGTCAGCCCTTTGTACATCCGTATGTCGTCACTACCCCGTGAGAAGGCTAAATTTAGGTGTTCAAAATTTACGAGGGGTTGAGAGTAGATAGGGAGAAATTGTTTCCAGGAGGGTCGGTAACTAATGGGGTTAGATACTGAGTAAAGCTCCCTCTGCACTGTCCCATCAAACACTCCCAGGGCAGGTACAGCACGGGGTTAGATACAGAGTAAAGCTCCCTCTACACTGTCCCATCAAACACTCGCAGGGCAGGTACAGCATGCTCCGCACGCGCTAGTTTCACAGCTGGCTTGCATCAATAACCAGACCCGAATGTTGCGCGAGTATTGGTGTCTACGATGATGGTTCTTCTGATTGCCCTGTTCAGTTATTAGCGCTGGTCGCAAATTTACACGGGTGTGATTGGTGAGGAGAGGGGCCACTGCAGCGAATAGCTCTTGTCTTTACCCAGAGCAAGGGGACAGAATCCAAGAGCTCAAAAGTGGATCTGCTGGAAATTTTTAACTGTGAAGGTGTGGAACACATGGGCGCAATGACCGACTGAGGGGGTTTAACGGCGTCAGAACCTCGGAGTGGGGCTATTGAGGGCGAGAAATGACAAAGGTGATGAGTGTCTAACAAAATGGTGTCGAATGTGGGAACAGGAGGAGGCCATTCAGTCCCTCGATCCTGTTACATTAGGAACAGGAGGAGGCCATTCAGCCCCTCGAGCCTGTTACATTAGGAACAGGAGGAGGCCATTCAGTCCCTCGATCCTGTTACATTAGGAACAGGAGGAGGCCATTCAGCCCCTCGAGCCTGTTACATTAGGAACAGGAGGAGGCCATTCAGCCCCTCGAGCCTGTTACATTAGGAACAGGAGGAGGCCATTCAGCCCCTCGAGCCTGTTACATTAGGAACAGGAGGAGGCCATTCCGACCCTCTAGCCTGTTCTGCCATAAGTGCGGCCTGGCTCTACTTTTAAGGTTCTGCCCTCCTGAAATAAGAGTGTTGTGTCACTGGGCGGAGCCCGGCTCCCCCGCGTGGAAGGCGCTGAGATGAACTCCCGGCCTTTTTGTGTCTCTGCAGGATAAGAAACGGAGGAACGACTCCAAGTAACGTGAACAAAGCATTACTGAAGAACTTTTTTTTTTCTCCTCCCTGCTTACCTTTGCACTCATTAAAAAGAATGATTGAGAAGCTGAAGATTATCAAATGCTCTGGTGCTTGCTTTAATTCTTTCCTACCCTCGATAATCTGAATAGGAGATATTAATAATCGGACCGGGCAGCGCGAGCACTAACTCAAGCAGCAAAGCTGCTTTCTCGTTTCTTCTACTTCCCATCTTTGCTTTTTTCCCCTCTTTCTGTCGCAGAGCTTACACTGAAGATGCGGGAGGGGGTTTGTGTACAGTCTGGGCGTCCTGGAGTGTGCGCGCACTTTACCATCGCTTGGGTCTGTAAGGGAGCCCAGCTCCTGTCGTGATCAGCGTGTGTGCATCCCTGCTTTTTATATTGCTTCCTTCCTTCCCTCCCTCTCTACCCTTCCTCTTTCACCCTCTCTCCTTCCTTCCCTCCTTTCCCTCTCCTTACCTCCTTCCCCTCTCTCCTCCCTTCCCTCCCTCCCCTCTTGCCCTCTTCGCCTCCTTCCTCCCCTCTCTCCTTCCCTCCCTCCCTCCCCTCCCATACGGCCCCCCCGCAGGCATGGTCCTGCCAATGGCCAGGGAACCAACCCCTCGTGCGTGCGGTGGGAGAAGCCCAGCGACCCCGTTGTAAAAGCTGATTAACGTCTGCGTCTATAGCGCGCCTCCCGGGTCAATCAAAATCCGAGAATTTACAGAGGGGAGGGCTCTGTATAGCGAGCAAAATGATTTTGGGGGGTGGGAGTTGGGAAAGAAGAGAGAGGGGGGGGGCAGCCACGAGAACGTTTTTTCGGCTTTTGAACTTGGAGGAAGACTGTGAATTTTTGAAGAGTTCCAAAGGGTTGGAGTCACGGTGACCGAGACCAGAGACGTGCGAAGTCCGTCTGTCGACCGCTGGTTAAATGTGTGACCCTCCATCCCGTCCCACTCTTACCCGCATCTCAAACTCTGCAAGATACAAGCAGTTGAGCATTAATTTAAGTGCCGAATTAAACCCGTCGTTCCCTTTTTAGTGGCGATGCGACCACCTGCATTTTTGTTTCTGATAAAACTTTGGATTAAAATTGTGCTGCACAAATGATTCGAATCCCTATGCTTATGAGTGCAGGGAGAGGGAGGCTGACAAATTACTGATTCCCCCCAAGTACGATGTCTGCAAGTAACCTATCATCACTCAACCACCTCAGCTTCCCCTTCGTTTGAATGTTAGTGCACTCAGTAAGCTCAGAGGCTGTGCTTAACACCAGCGCGCACGTTAAAGTCGTGTGACGCTCCCGGTTCATCCACCTCCAGATTGCCCCTCCCCACCCCCGGGTCGCTGTGCATGGCAGATCTGTAACGGCCGGTACTTCAACTGCCTTCCTCGCCCTCCTCCTGCGATGTGCAGCAGCACCACCTGGGTCCCAGTTTCGGCAGGGCGGGGTCGGTAGTTGCGTGGCAAACATGGTAACTCTCCTGCCGTTCTAACTAACGTACCCAGCACTCGCTGCAAAGACACACAAGCCACCGCGGCCGCCATCTTTGATCGCAGCCCATACGCTGCGAATTTGCAGGTGTCACCCGTGGCTCAGTGTGGGTAGCTCTCTCTCGCTCTCCCCTCTGATTCAGAAGGTCGTGGGCTCGAGCCCCCACTCCAGAGACTTGAGCCCCGCATAATCCAGGTCGACACTCCCGGTGCCAGTACTGAGGCAGCGCCGCACTGTCGGAGGGGCAGTACTGAGGGAGTTCTCCCAGGTGTCCCAGCCGACATATTCCCCAATCCCCACAACGCCCCCCTCTTCTCCCTCCCCCCGCCCCCCCCCCACAAAACAAACGCAAGCTCGCTCTCATTTGCTGCTTTTCAAGTTGCTGCGTCTGACTACATAAGAGTGGCTGCACTTCAGGAGTAATCAGTTAGTTTCAAGGCACTTTGCGACCTCCTAAGGGTGTGATAAGATGCTGTGTGAATGCAAGCTCGCTCGCTCTGTGTGTGTCTCTCTCTTTACAAGGTCAGCTATCTCTGCGACCCCCTACCCTTTAGAAGTGCCATGTTCGAAGGTTTATCTTGTTTTAACTGCCCACTTTAACTAATGATTTCGTACTGAAGAATCGCTACTGTGAATCGGCAGATCAGAGGTTCACGCTGTGATTGCTTATTGTGAAGATACTTTTGAAACAAACAATTAATTAATTGCTGTACTGGTTTCTAATAAATAAAGTCTTAACTTTGTATTAATTTCTGGTTTTTTTTGATGAAATAAAAATACAAACGCACCGAACCGCCCCTTAATTTCAGTTTATTTTTTACCCTCCCTTTTCGGGTGTGTGATTCAGTGGGTGCCAGGCGCACACGGGGCCTTCCTTCACACTCTGGTCTGAACAGGGTATCCGCACGCTATTCGGCCATGGGTGGCCGCGCCACTCACAGTTTATAAATGCACCGTCAAGCGGGAGTCACTGGATAATGGTTCTCGCACTCTATATGTGTCTCTCTCCCCTGTGTGCATTTCTGTCCCCTCTCTCCTTCCTCCCTCCACCCATGTCTGCATTGTGCTCTCACACACTGTCTGTCTCTCTTTCTCCTTCCCTCCATCTGTCGCTCTTCCCCACCCATGTTGCACCCTTTGTGTCTGCATAGTTCTTTAGCTCTCTCTCTTTAGTCCTCTTTCTCTTGCCCTCATTTTCCCTTTCTCCCCCTCTCCCCTCATTTTCCCTTTCTCCCCCTCTCCTCCCCTTTCTCCCTCGTTCCGTCCCCGTCTCTCCCTCTCTCTCTCCCCCCCCCCCCCCCCCCCCTCCCTTTTTTCTTCCTGCCCTGGGCACAGTGACCAGCTCTCTCTCTCTCGGGGCCCTGATTGCTGCTCCCGGGCTGACTGAGCACAGGCCAGGGACAGAAGCGGGATCCATCCTGGTGGATGTGGCTCTTCGACGTGATGGGCCAGTGCCCTGGGGGGGGGGGGGGGAAGAGAGGCAGGGGCAGGCATTGTACATCCATTGAAAACTTCAAAGGGCGTTTGATAGTGGAGCGCCCAGTCACTGGTTGGACGATGGATTCACACCTGTGCTTCCCTCGCACCGTTCCTGCCCAGTCTTGGAGTTGAAATGGAGAGACGTGGAGGTGATTGATGTAAGGTGGAACCCTGCGCGAGGTGCAGTTAAAGCCTTGATCAGAATGATCTGCAATGCGCATTGTAACTTTACCAACCATCGCTGTAATCTTGGGCTTTGGTTGATTTTTACATAGAATTTACAGCACAGAAACAGGCCGTTCGGCCCGACCAGTCGCTGTTGGTGTTTATGCTTCACACTCTCCATCTCACCCTATCACCATAACCTTCGATTCCTTTCTCACTCGTGTGTTTATCCAGCTTCCCCTTAAATACATCTACGCTATTCGCCTCAACCACTCCCTGTGGTAGCGAGTTCCACATTCTCACCACTCTCTAGGTAAAGAAGTTTCTCCTGAATTCCCCATTGGATTTATTAAACTGTCTTATATTTATGACTGACCGCCCGCCCCCCACCCACAAGTGGGAACGTCTTCATGTCTACCCTAGCGAAGCCCTTCATAATCTGAAAGACCTCTCAGGTCCCTGTTGACATTCAACTGTAAGTCAAGCTCCTTCTCAGGTTCAGAGCGACGCGTTTCAAGTGAGGACCAGACGGTGGAGGGTGGTGTATGAGGAACAGACTTTAATCGTACAGTGTGGGTTTCTGCTTCTATAAGCCGTGGCTCAGAGGGTAGCACCTTCGCCTGAGTCAGAAGGTTGTGGGTTCAAGTCCCACTCCAGAGACTTGAGCACAAAAATCTAGGCTGATGCTCCAGTGCAATACTGAGGGAGGGCCGCACTGTCGGAGAGTCAGTACTGAGGGAGCGCCGCACCGTCAGAGGGGCAGAACTGAGGGAGCGCTGCACTGTCGGAGGGTCAGTACTGAGGGAGCGCCGCACCGTCAGAGGGGCGGTACTGAGGGAATGTCGGAGGGGCGGTACTGAGGGAGCGCCGCACTGTCGGAGAGGCGGTACTGAGGGAGCGCCGCGCTGTCGGGGCGGTACTGAGGGAGCGCCGCGCTGTCGGAGGGGCAGTACTGAGGGAGCACCGCGCTGTCAGAGGGGCAGTACTGAGGGAGCGCCGCACTGTCGGAGGGTCAGTACTGAGGGAGCGCCGCACTGTCGGAGGGTCAGTACTGAGGGAGCGCCGAACTTTGGGAGCGCAGCACTGTTGGAGGGGCGGTACTGAGGGAGCGCCGCACTGTCAGAGGGGCAGTACTGAGGGAGCGCCGCACTGTTAGAGGGGCAGTACTGAGTGAGCGCCGCACTGTCGGTGGGGGTAGTACTGAGGGAGCGCCGCACTGTCGGAGGGTCAGTACTGAGGGAGCGGCGCACTGTCGGAGAGGCAGTACTGAGGGAGCGCCGCACTGTCGGAGGGGCAGTACTGAGGGAGCGCCGCACTGTCGGAGGGGCAGTACTGAGGGAGCGCCGCACTGTCGGAGGGGCAGTACTGAGGGAGCGCCGCACTGTCGGAGGGGCAGGACTGAGGGAGCGCCGCACTGTCGGAGGGTCAGTACTGAGGGAGTGCCGCACTGTCGGAGGGGCAGTACTGAGGGAGTGAGTGCCGCACTGTCGGAGAGGCAGTACTGTGGAAGTGCCGCACTGTCGGAGGGTCAGTACTGAGGGAGCGCCGCACCGTCATGGGGTCAGTACTGAGGGAGCGCCGCACCGTCGGAGGGTCAGTACTGAGGGAACGCCGCACCGTCAGAGGGGCGGTACTGAGGGAATGCCGCACTGTCGGAACTGAGGGAGCGCAGCACTGTTGGAGGGGCGGTACTGAGGGAGCGCCGCGCTGTCGGGGCGGTACTGAGGGAGCGCCGCGCTGTCGGAGGGGCAGTACTGAGGGAGCGCCGCGCTGTCAGAGGGGCAGTACTGAGGGAGCGCCGCACTGTCGGAGGGTCAGTACTGAGGGAGCGCCGCACTGTCGGAGGGTCAGTACTCAGGGAGCGCCGCACTGTCGGAGGGGGCGGTACTGAGGGAGCGCCGCACTGTCGGAGGGGCGGTACTGAGGGAGCGCCGAACTGAGGGAGCGCAGCACTGTTGGAGGGGCGGTACTGAGGGAGCGCCGCACTGTCGGAGGGGCGGTGCTGAGGGAGCGCCGCACTGTCAGAGGGGCAGTACTGAGGGAGCGCGGCACTGTTAGAGGGGCAGTACTGAGTGAGCGCCGCACTGTCGGTGGGGGTAGTACTGAGGGAGCGCCGCACTGTCGGAGGGTCAGTACTGAGGGAGCGGCGCACTGTCGGAGAGGCAGTACTGAGGGAGCGCCGCACTGTCGGAGGGGCAGTACTGAGGGAGCGCCGCACTGTCGGAGGGGCAGTACTGAGGGAGCGCCGCACTGTCGGAGGGGCAGTACTGAGGGAGCGCCGCACTGTTAGAGGGGCAGTACTGAGTGAGCGCCGCACTGTCGGTGGGGGCAGTTCTGAGGGAGCGCCGCACTGTCGGAGGGTCAGTACTGAGGGAGCGGCGCACTGTCGGAGAGGCAGTACTGAGGGAGCGCCGCACTGTCGGAGGGGCAGTACTGAGGGAGCGCCGCACTGTCGGAGGGGCAGTACTGAGGGAGTGCCGCACTGTCGGAGGGGCAGTACTGAGGGAGTGCCGCACTGTCGGAGGAGCAGTACTGAGGGAGTGCCGCACTGTCGGAGGGGCAGTACTGAGGGAGTGAGTGCCGCACTGTCGGAGAGGCAGTACTGTGGAAGTGCCGCACTGTCGGAGGGTCAGTACTGAGGGAGCGCCGCACCGTCGGAGGGTCAGTACTGAGGGAACGCTGCACCGTCAGAGGGGCAGTACTGAGGGAGCGCTGCACTGTCGGAGGGTCAGTACTGAGGGAGCGCCGCACCGTCAGAGGGGCGGTACTGAGGGAATGCCGCACTGTCGGAGGGGCGGTACTGAGGGAGCGCCGCACTGTCGGAGGTGCGGTACTGAGGGAGCGCCGCACTGTCGGAACTGAGGGAGCGCAGCACTGTTGGAGGGGCGGTACTGAGGGAGCGCCGCGCTGTTGGGGCGGTACTGAGGGAGCGCCGCGCTGTCGGAGGGGCAGTACTGAGGGAGCGCCGCGCTGTCAGAGGGGCAGTACTGAGGGAGCGCCGCGCTGTCGGAGGGTCAGTACTGAGGGAGCGCCGCACTGTCGGAGGGTCAGTACTGAGGGAGCGCCGCACCGTCAGAGGGGCGGTACTGAGGGAATGCCGCACTGTCGGAGGGACGGTACTGAGGGAGCGCCGCACTGTCGGAGGGGCGGTACTGAGGGAGCACCGCACTGTCGGAACTGAGGGAGCGCAGCACTGTTGGAGGGGCGGTACTGAGGGAGCGCCGCGCTGTCGGGGCGGTACTGAGGGAGCGCCGCGCTGTTGGAGGGGCAGTACTGAGGGAGCGCCGCGCTGTCAGAGGGGCAGTACTGAGGGAGCGCCGCACTGTCGGAGGGTCAGTACTGAGGGAGCGCCGCACTGTCGGAGGGTCAGTACTGAGGGAGCGCCGCACTGTCGGAGGGGCGGTACTGAGGGAGCGCCGCACTGTCGGAGGGGCGGTACTGAGGGAGCGCCGCACTGTCGGAGGGGCGGTGCAGAGGGAGCGCCGCACTGTCAGAGGGGCAGTACTGAGGGAGCGCCGCACTGTTAGAGGGGCAGTACTGAGTGAGCGCCGCACTGTCGGAGGGGCAGTACTGAGGGAGCGCCGCACTGTCGGAGGGGCAGCACTGAGGGAGCGCCGCACTGTCGGAGGGGCAGTACTGAGGGAGCGCCGCACTGTCAGAGGGGCAGTACTGAGTGAGCGCCGCACTGTCGGTGGGGGCCGTTCTGAGGGAGCGCCGCATTGTCGGAGGGTCAGTACTGAGGGAGCGCCGCACCGTCAGAGGGGCGGTACTGAGGGAATGTCGGAGGGGCGGTACTGAGGGAGCGCCGCACTGTCGGAGGGGCGGTACTGAGGGAGCGCAGCACTGTTGGAGGGGCGGTACTGAGGGAGCGCCGCGCTGTCGGGGCGGTACTGAGGGAGCGCCGCGCTGTCGGAGGGGCAGTACTGAGGGAGCACCGCGCTGTCAGAGGGGCAGTACTGAGGGAGCGCCGCACTGTCGGAGGGTCAGTACTGAGGGAGCGCCGCACTGTCGGAGGGTCAGTACTGAGGGAGCGCCGAACTGAGGGAGCGCCGCACTGTCGGTGGGGGTAGTACTGAGGGAGCGCCGCACTGTCGGAGGGTCAGTACTGAGGGAGCGGCGCACTGTCGGAGAGGCAGTACTGAGGGAGCGCCGCACTGTCGGAGGGGCAGTACTGAGGGAGCGCCGCACTGTCGGAGGGGCAGTACTGAGGGAGCGCCGCGCTGTCAGAGGGGCAGTACTGAGGGAGCGCCGCACTGTCGGAGGGTCAGTACTGAGGGAGCGCCGCACTGTCGGAGGGTCAGTACTCAGGGAGCGCCGCACTGTCGGAGGGGGCGGTACTGAGGGAGCGCCGCACTGTTGGAGGGGCGGTACTGAGGGAGCGCCGAACTGAGGGAGCGCAGCACTGTTGGAGAGGCAGTACTGAGGGAGCGCCGCACTGTCGGAGGGGCAGTACTGAGGGAGCGCCGCACTGTCGGAGGGGCAGTACTGAGGGAGCGCCGCACTGTCGGAGGGGCAGTACTGAGGGAGCGCCGCACTGTCGGAGGGGCAGGACTGAGGGAGCGCCGCACTGTCGGAGGGTCAGTACTCAGGGAGCGCCGCACTGTCGGAGGGGGCGGTACTGAGGGAGCGCCGCGCTGTCGGAGGGGCAGTACTGAGGGAGCACCGCGCTGTCAGAGGGGCAGTACTGAGGGAGCGCCGCACTGTCGGAGGGTCAGTACTGAGGGAGCGCCGCACTGTCGGAGGGTCAGTACTGAGGGAGCGCCGAACTGAGGGAGCGCCGCACTGTCGGTGGGGGTAGTACTGAGGGAGCGCCGCACTGTCGGAGGGTCAGTACTGAGGGAGCGGCGCACTGTCGGAGAGGCAGTACTGAGGGAGCGCCGCACTGTCGGAGGGGCAGTACTGAGGGAGCGCCGCACTGTCGGAGGGGCAGTACTGAGGGAGCGCCGCGCTGTCAGAGGGGCAGTACTGAGGGAGCGCCGCACTGTCGGAGGGTCAGTACTGAGGGAGCTCCGCACTGTCGGAGGGTCAGTACTCAGGGAGCGCCGCACTGTCGGAGGGGGCGGTACTGAGGGAGCGCCGCACTGTCGGAGGGGCGGTACTGAGGGAGCGCCGAACTGAGGGAGCGCAGCACTGTTGGAGGGGCGGTACTGAGGGAGCGCCGCACTGTCGGAGGGGCGGTG
>JASTWF010001496.1:0-37314 GCA_030390025.1 Squalus acanthias | reverse complement strand
GCAGTACTGAGGGAGCGCCGCACTGTCGGAGGGGCAGTACTGAGGGAGCGCCGCACTGTCGGAGGGGCAGTACTGAGGGAGTGCCGCACTGTCGGAGGAGCAGTACTGAGGGAGTGCCGCACTGTCGGAGGGGCAGTACTGAGGGAGTGAGTGCCGCACTGTCGGAGAGGCAGTACTGTGGGAGTGCCGCACTGTCGGAGGGTCAGTACTGAGGGAGCACCGCACCGTCATGGGGTCAGTACTGAGGGAGCGCCGCACCGTCGGAGGGTCAGTACTGAGGGAACGCCGCACCGTCAGAGTGGCAGTACTGAGTGAGCGCCGCACTGTCGGTGGGGGCAGTACTGAGGGAGCGCCGCACTGTCGGAGGGGCAGTACTGAGGGAGTGCCGCACTGTCGGAGGGGCAGTACTGAGGGAGTGCCGCACTGTCGGAGGGGCAGTACTGAGGGAGTGAGTGCCGCACTGTCGGAGAGGCAGTACTGTGGGAGTGCCGCACTGTCGGAGGGGCAGTACTGAGGGAGCGCCGCACTGTTAGAGGGGCAGTACTGAGTGAGCGCCGCACTGTCGGTGGGGGTAGTACTGAGGGAGCGCCGCACTGTCGGAGGGTCAGTACTGAGGGAGCGGCGCACTGTCGGAGAGGCAGTACTGAGGGAGCGCCGCACTGTCGGAGGGGCAGTACTGAGGGAGCGCCGCACTGTCGGAGGGGCAGTACTGAGGGAGTGCCGCACTGTCGGAGGGGCAGTACTGAGGGAGTGCCGCACTGTCGGAGGGGCAGTACTGAGGGAGTGCCGCACTGTCGGAGGGGCAGTACTGAGGGAGTGAGTGCCGCACTGTCGGAGAGGCAGTACTGTGGGAGTGCCGCACTGTCGGAGGGTCAGTACTGAGGGAGCGCCGCACCGTCATGGGGTCAGTACTGAGGGAGCGCCGCACCGTCGGAGGGTCAGTACTGAGGGAACGCCGCACCGTCAGAGGGGCAATACTGAGTGAGCGCCGCACTGTCGGTGGGGGTAGTACTGAGGGAGCGCCGCACTGTCGGAGGGTCAGTACTGAGGGAGCGGCGCACTGTCGGAGAGGCAGTACTGAGGGAGCGCCGCACTGTCGGAGGGGCAGTCCTGAGGGAGCGCCGCACTGTCGGAGGGGCAGTACTGAGGGAGCGCCGCACTGTCAAAGGGGCAGTACTGAGTGAGCGCCGCACTGTCGGTGGGGGCAGTTCTGAGGGAGCGCCGCACTGTCGGAGGGTCAGTACTGAGGGAGCGGCGCACTGTCGGAGAGGCAGTACTGAGGGAGCGCAGCACTGTCGGAGGGGCAGTACTGAGGGAGCGCCGCACTGTCGGAGGGGCAGTACTGAGGGAGTGCCGCACTGTCGGAGGGGCAGTACTGAGGGAGTGCCGCACTGTCGGAGGGGCAGTACTGAGGGAGTGCCGCACTGTCGGAGGGGCAGTACTGAGGGAGTGAGTGCCGCACTGTCGGAGAGGCAGTACTGTGGGAGTGCCGCACTGTCGGAGGGTCAGTACTGAGGGAGCGCCGCACCGTCGGAGGGTCAGTACTGAGGGAACGCCGCACCGTCAGAGGGGCGGTACTGAGGGAATGCCGCACCGTCAGAGGGGCGGTACTGAGGGAATGCCGCACTGTCGGAGGGGCGGTACTGAGGGAGCGCGGTACTGAGGGAGGGGCGGTACTGAGGGAGCGCCGCGCTGTCGGAGGGGCAGTACTGAGGGAGCGCCGCGCTGTCGGAGGGTCAGTACTGAGGGAGCGCCGCACTGTCGGAGGGTCAGTACTGAGGGAGCGCCGCACTGTCGGAACTGAGGGAGCGCCGCACTGTCGGAGGGTCAGTACTGAGGGAGCGGCGCACTGTCGGAGAGGCAGTACTGAGGGAGCGCCGCACTGTCGGAGGGTCAGTACTGAGGGAATGCCGCACCGTCAGAGGGGCAGTACTGAGGGAACGCCGCACCGTCAGAGGGGCGATACTGAGGGAATGCCGCACCGTCACTGGGGCGGTACTGAGGGAATGCCGCACTGTCGGAGGGGATATACTGAGGGAGCGCCGCACAGTCGGAGGGGCGGTACTGAGGGAGCGCCGCACTGTCGGAGGGTCAGTACTGAGGGAGCGCCGCGCTGTCGGAGGGGCAGTACTGAGGGAGCGCCGCGCTGTCGGAGGGTCAGTACTGAGGGAGCACCGCACTGTTGACTGCCGCGTTTCCTACCTTGCAACAGTGACTGCACTTCAAAAAGTACTTCATTGGCTGTAAAGCGCATTGGGACGGCCGCTGCTTGTGAAAGGCGCTTTGTAAACGCAAGTCTTTATCTTTCATACCCTCTGAAGACCTGTTGCAAACTGCTATATAGAACTAGGAGCAGGAATCGGCCATACTGACCTTCGAGCCTGCTCCGCCATTCAATAAGATCATGGCTGATCTCCACCTCATCTCCACTTTCCTGAACTATCCCCATATCCCTTGATTCCCTCAATATCCAAAAGTCTATTGATCTCAGCCTCGAATATACCCAATGACTGAGCCTCCACAGCCCTCTGGGGTAGAGAATTCCAAAGATTCACCACCCTCTGAGTGAAGAAATTCCTCCTCATCTCAGTCCTCAATGACCGTCCCCTTATCCTGAGACTGTGACCCCTGGTTCAAGACTCTCCAGCCAGGGGGAAACAGCCTCTCAGCATCTACAGTGTCAATCCCTGTAAAAATGTTACATGTTTCAATGAGATCGCGCCTCTCATTCTTCTAAACGCCAGAGAATATTCTCCCTCGTATCCATGTTCTCACATAATCGTTGACTCGCTCACGTGGACAGCCACGCGCTCTTTTAAACACACGCACACATTCACAGCAGTGGCTCCCTGGAGAACGAGCTTGTTCGCCTCCCGACCCAAGGGGCCGGCGCGACCAGGGATTGAAGCCGTGCATGTGCTCCCCCTGCTGGGCGGGCCGGGACGCTGCGGAACCCGTTCCTTTCTCCTTGAGGCGACAGAGGTAAGAAATTAATACTTTCCATGATGCCTTATTACCTTCCAGCGGCGGCCGCATTATTCTTCGCTGGTTTGATTTGCGGAGATGTCAATCCTGCACGCACAATCCATTTAAAGGTTCCAACCCAGGAGTCTGAAGCCAAGGGGAGCAGCTTAACTCTACATGGGTGCACAGGTCTGGAAGACAATTAATGGACCTTTCACCGATGCTCGAGTGTTGGCACGTCTGAAAGTAATTGCTGCTGCCTTGCGACAGCTCGGCTGTCCCCAGCTCATTAAAGAGCGGCCTTTATGCAAGGTTATCAGCACTGTCGGGAGAGTTCCCTTCATGCACTTCAGTCTGGTGATAAGGTGGCACTTTCATTAGTCTGGTCTGTGCCATCTGCCTCTCTCCTTCCCCCACACCGCCCCAGTCTACATCTTTGCTGTTTGCAAAGCGACTCTCTTTCCCAGTCATTGTTCGAGCCCCCCGGCTCCAGAGACTGAGGGAGCGCCGCACTGTCGGAGGTGCGGTACTGAGGGAGCGCCGCACTGTCGGAGGGGCGATACTGAGGGAGACTAGGGGAGAGTTCTCCCCGGTGTCCTGGGGCCAATATTTATCCCTCAATCAACATCACTAAAAAATAACAGATGATCTGGTCATTTATCACATTGCTGCTTGTGGGAGCTTGCTGTGCGCAGATTGGCTGCCGCGTTTCCTGCATTACAACAGTGACTACACTGCAAAGAAAAAGTACTTCATTGGCTGTGAAGCGGTTCGGGACGTCCTGAGGTGGTGAAAGGCGCTGGAGAAATGCGAGATCTTGAATTCTTTGTAACTTGAATCGTAAGTCCTTTGCGGTGCCCAGCAACAAGTCCGATTTTATTTATTTGAAAACAGAAAACTAAACACTTGGGACCATATTAAAGTCAGATGATGACGATTGGAGAACCTTTGTGCAGTGAGACTGTCCTCGGAGAGTTGGAGAAGGATGGGGGGGTGGCGAAGGTGGGTTCCACTGGGTGACTGCGGAGCAGGGCTACATGAGCGCCGCCCAGGAGTATATCAAAGGGATGGCAGGGGCCGCGTAGAGCCACGGGCGCGGATCGGAGATGGAGGAGGGGGAGGAGTTCCGCTTCCTGGCAGCCCGCGGCCCGTTGCAGAGCGGAGTGTTGCAGCAGCTGATGCAGATGGACCCCACCTTGCCGGGGGAGCAGAAAGCTTGGTAACCGGCTGAGGTCAACAGGCAGGTGGAGAAGGACGCACAGGCTTTCCGGAAAAAGATCCCTGCGGAGAGACAGAGAGAGAACGACGGGTTAGCCGGGGGCTGTAGAAGGCAGCCAAGAGACATGGCCCACCCCGTGGGTGCCGCTGGATAGCGACTCCTCGCAGCATGCAAGCGTGGTGCCTCCCTTTACACATCTCCCTTCTCGATCCGCCTGTACCTTTCGCAGGCTGTGACTCATTCCGTAGGCTGACCCACCCCCGAAGATCCCCCACCTTCCCACCGCCATGTCCACTGGACCCATTGGGATTCTCTACAATGGGAGTGAATGGGAAGGGGTTGGGTCCATTGGGATTCTGTACAATGGGAGTGAATGGGAAGGGGTTTGGGTCCATTGGGATTCTGTACAGTGGGAGTGAATGGGAAGGGGTTTGGTCCATTGGGATTCTGTACAATGGGAGTGAATGGGAAGGGGTTTGGTCCATTGGGATTCTGTACAATGGGAGTGAATGGGAAGGGGTTTGGGTCCATTGGGATTCTGTACAATGGGAGTGAATGGGAAGGGGTTTGGGTCCATTGGGATTCTGTACAATGGGAGTGAATGGGAAGGGGTTTGGTCCATTGGGATTCTGTACAATGGGAGTGAATGGGAAGGGGTTTGGTCCATTGGGATTCTGTACAATGGGAGTGAATGGGAAGGGGTTTGGGTCCATTGGGATTCTGTACAATGGGAGTGAATGGGAAGGGGTTTGGGTCCATTGGGATTCTGTACAGTGGGAGTGAATGGGAAGGGGTTTGGGTCCATTGGGATTCTGCACAGTGGGAGTGAATGGGAAGGGGTTTGGGTCCATTGGGATTCTGTACAATGGGAGTGAATGGGAAGGGGTTTGGGTCCATTGGGATTCTGCACAATGGGCGTGAATGGGAAGGGGTTTGGGTCCATTGGGATTCTGTACAATGGGAGTGAATAGGAAGGGGTTTGGGTCCATTGGGATTCTGTACAATGGGAGTGAATGGGAAGGGGTTTGGGGCCATTGGGATTCTGTACAATGGGAGTGAATGGGAAAGGATTGGGTCCATTGGGATTCTGTACAATGGGAGTGAATGGGAAGGGGTTTGGAGCCATTGGGATTTCAAACAGTACATTTCCATTGCACACACTGGCCCCGACCCAATTAGTGTGAAACTCTATCGAGTTCTCTGCTGTGGACTCGACTCCACTGGGGATTGATGTTCAAGACTACATACTTGTTCTTGCTAAAACTCCTCGAAGCTGTCAGAGAACGGAGATGTTCATGCGATTAGTGTCAGCTGGGTCTGATCCCAAGTCACTGAGGTGAAAGAATAGTTCTACCTCACTGCACCATTCAACCTCCTGCCAAAATCTGCAGAGTTTATGCAACGCAATATTCTTTGCTGTAAATTATGTCTAGAAAATGCAAGGTTCCAATGGATCTTATGAGGGAAGCGGGCCGAGGCGCAACGGGGGAAATGTGAGGGCGGAGGAACATTCTGGAGTTTTCCTCGACTACCTTCAGAGAACAGAGGGAATTTGCACAGAATTTTATTCACGATAAGGGAGAGTGTACATGGGCTGTGGGAGGAGATTAAATGGGTGGGTAGAGTCCGTGATAGGGGAGAGTGTACACGGGCTGTGGGAGGAGATTAAATG
This sequence comes from Squalus acanthias, assembly GCA_030390025.1. Classification (NCBI taxonomy): domain Eukaryota; kingdom Metazoa; phylum Chordata; class Chondrichthyes; order Squaliformes; family Squalidae; genus Squalus; species Squalus acanthias. Next base: position 31,459 of record JASTWF010001496.1, on the reverse strand, counting down.
GGTGGGTAGAGTCCGTGATAGGGGAGAGTGTACACGGGCTGTGGGAGGGGATTAAATGGGTGGGTAGAGTCTGTGATAGGGGAGATTGTACATGGGCTGTGGGAGGAGATTAAATGGGTGGGTAGAGTCTGTGATAGGGGAGAGTGTACATGGGCTGTGGGAGGAGATTAAATGGGTGGGCAGAGTCCGTGATAGGGGAGAGTGTACACGGGCTGTGGGAGGAGATTAAATGGGTGGGTAGAGTCCATGATAGGGGAGAGTGTACATGGGCTGTGGGAGGAGATTAAATGGGTGGGTAGAGTCCGTGATAGGGGAGAGTGTACACGGGCTGTGGGAGGAGATTAAATGGGTGGGTAGAGTCAGTGAGAGGGGTGAGTGTACACGGGCTGTGGGAGGAGATTAAATGGGTGGGTAGAGTCAGTGATAGGGGAGAGTGTACACGGGCTGTGGGAGGAGATTAAATGGGTGGGGAGTGTCAGTGATAGGGTAGAGTGTACACGGGCTGTGGCAGGAGATTAAATGGGTGGGTAGAGTCAGTGATAGGGGAGAGTGTACACGGGCTGTGGGAGGAGATTAAATGGGTGGGTAGAGTCAGTGATAGGGGAGAGTGTAGACGGGCTGTGGGAGGGGATTAAATGGGTGGGTAGAGTCAGTGATAGGGGAGAGTGTACACGGGCTGTGGGAGGAGATTAAATGGGTGGGTAGAGTCAGTGATAGGGGAGAGTGCACACGGGCTGTGGGAGGAGATTAAATGGGTGGGTAGAGTTAGTGAGAGGGGAGGGTGTACACGGGCTGTGGTAGGAGATTAAATGGGTGGGTAGAGTCCATGATAGGGGAGAGTGTACACGGGCTGTGGGAGGGGATTAAATGGGTGGGGAGAGTCCGTGATAGGGGAGAGTGTACACGGGCTGTGGGAGGAGATTAAATGGGTGGGTAGAGTCAGTGAGAGGGGAGAGTGTACACGGGCTGTGGGAGGAGATTAAATGGGTGGATAGAGTCAGTGATAGGGGAGAGTGTACACGGGCTGTGGGAGGGATTAAATGGGTGGGTAGAGTCCGTGATAGGGGAGAGTGTACACGGGCTGTGGGAGGAGATTAAATGGGTGGGTAGAGTCCGTGATAGGGGAGAGTGTACACGGGCTGTGGGAGGAGATTAAATGGGTGGGTAGAGTCAGTGATAGGGGAGAGTGTACACGGGCTGTGGGAGGGGATTAAATGGGTGGGTAGAGTCAGTGATAGGGGAGAGTGTACACGGGCTGTGGGAGGAGATTAAATGGGTGGGTAGAGTCAGTGATAGGGGAGAGTGTACACGGGCTGTGGGAGGAGATTAAATGGGTGGGTAGAGTCCGTGATAGGGGAGAGTGTACACGGGCTGTGGGAGGAGATTAAATGGGTGGGTAGAGTCCGTGATAGGGGAGAGTGAACACGGGCTGTGGGAGGAGATTAAATGGGTGGGTAGAGTCCGTGATAGGGGAGAGTGTACACGGGCTGTGGAAGGAGATTAAATGGGTGGGGAGAGTAAGTGATAGGGGAGAGTGTACACGGGCTGTGGGAGGAGATTAAATGGGTGGGTAGAGTTAGTGAGAGGGGAGGGTGTACACGGGCTGTGGGAGGAGATTAAATGGGTGGGTAGAGTCCATGATAGGGGAGAGTGTACACGGGCTGTGGGAGGGGATTAAATGGGTGGGTAGAGTCCGTGATAGGGGAGAGTGTACACGGGCTGTGGGAGGAGATTAAATGGGTGGGTAGAGTCAGTGAGAGGGGTGAGTGTACACGGGCTGTGGGAGGAGATTAAATGGGTGGATAGAGTCAGTGATAGGGGAGAGTGTACACGGGCCGTGGGAGGGGATTAAATGGGTGGGTAGAGTCCGTGATAGGGGAGAGTGTACACGGGCTGTGGGAGGAGATTAAATGGGTGGGTAGAGTCCGTGATAGGGGAGAGTGTACACGGGCTGTGGGAGGAGATTAAATGGGTGGGTAGAGTCAGTGATAGGGGAGAGTGTACACGGGCTGTGGGAGGAGATTAAATGGGTGGGTAGAGACTGTGATAGGGGAGTGTGTACATGGGCTGTGGGAGGAGATTAAATGGGTGGGTAGAGTCTGTGATAGGGGAGAGTGTACACGGGCTGTGGGAGGAGATTAAATGGGTTGGTAGAGTCAGTGATAGGGGAGAGTGTACACGGGCTGTGGGAGGGGATTAAATGGGTGGGTAGAGTCCATGATAGGGGAGAGTGTACACGGGCTGTGGGAGGAGATTAAATGGGTGGGTAGACTCAGTGATAGGGGAGAGTGTACACGGGCTGTGGGAGGGGATTAAATGGGTGGGTAGAGTTAGTGAGAGGGGAGGGTGTACACGGGCTGTGGGAGGAGATTAAATGGGTGGGTAGAGTCCATGATAGGGGAGAGTGTACACGGGCTGTGGGAGGGGATTAAATGGGTGGGTAGAGTCCGTGATAGGGGAGAGTGTACACGGGCTGTGGGAGGAGATTAAATGGGTGGGTAGAGTCAGTGAGAGGGGTGAGTGTACACGGGCTGTGGGAGGAGATTAAATGGGTGGATAGAGTCAGTGATAGGGGAGAGTGTACACGGGCCGTGGGAGGGGATTAAATGGGTGGGTAGAGTCCGTGATAGGGGAGAGTGTACACGGGCTGCGGGAGGAGATTAAATGGGTGGGTAGAGTCCGTGATAGGGGAGAGTGTACACGGGCTGTGGGAGGAGATTAAATGGGTGGGTAGAGTCAGTGATAGGGGAGAGTGTACACGGGCTGTGGGAGGAGATTAAATGGGTGGGTAGAGTCCGTGATAGGGGAGAGTGTACACGGGCTGTGGGAGGAGATTAAATGGGTGGGTAGAGTCCGTGATAGGGGAGAGTGTACACGGGCTGTGGGAGGAGATTAAATGGGTGGGTAGAGTCCGTGATAGGGGAGAGTGTACACGGGCTGTGGGAGGAGATTAAATGGGTGGGGAGAGTAAGTGATAGGGGAGAGTGTACACGAGCTGTGGGAGGGGATTAAATGGGTGGGTAGAGTCAGTGATAGGGGAGAGTGTACACGGGCCGTGGGAGGAGATTAAATGGGTGGGTAGAGTCAGTGATAGGGGAGAGTGTACATGGGCTGTGGGAGGAGATTAAATGGGTGTGTAGAGTCCGTGATAGGGGAGAGTGTACACGGGCTGTGGGAGGAGATTAAATGGGTGGGGAGAGTCAGTGATAGGGGAGAGTGTACATGGGCTGTGGGAGGAGATTAAATGGGTGGGTAGAGACTGTGATAGGGGAGTGTGTACACGGGCTGTGGGAGGAGATTAAATGGGTGGGTAGAGTCTGTGATAGGGGAGAGTGTACACGGGCTGTGGGAGGAGATTAAATGGGTGGGTAGAGTCCGTGATAGGGGAGAGTGTACACGGGCCGTGGGAGGAGATTAAATGGGTGGGTAGAGTCAGTGATAGGGGAGAGTGTACATGGGCTGTGGGAGGAGATTAAATGGGTGTGTAGAGTCCGTGATAGGGGAGAGTGTACACGGGCTGTGGGAGGAGATTAAATGGGTGGGGAGAGTCAGTGATAGGGGAGAGTGTACATGGGCTGTGGGAGGAGATTAAATGGGTGGGTAGAGTCTGTGATAGGGGAGTGTGTACACGGGCTGTGGGAGGAGATTAAATGGGTGGGTAGAGTCTGTGATAGGGGAGAGTGTACACGGGCTGTGGGAGGAGATTAAATGGGTGGGTAGAGTCCGTGATAGGGGAGAGTGTACACGGGCTGTGGGAGGAGATTAAATGGGTGGGTAGAGTCCGTGATAGGGGAGAGTGTACACGGGCTGTGGGAGGAGATTAAATGGGTGGGTAGAGTCAGTGATAGGGGAGAGTGTACACGGGCTGTGGGAGGGGATTAAATGGGTGGGTAGAGTCAGTGATAGGGGAGAGTGTAAATGGGCTTTGGGAGGAGATTAAATGGGTGTGTAGAGTCCGTGATAGGGGAGAGTGTACACGGGCTGTGGGAGGGGATTAAATGGGTGGGTAGAGTCAGTGATAGGGGAGAGTGTACACGGGCTGTGGGAGGAGATTAAATGGGTGGGTAGAGACTGTGATAGGGGAGTGTGTACATGGGCTGTGGGAGGAGATTAAATGGGTGGGTAGAGTCTGTGATCGGGGAGAGTGTACACGGGCTGTGGGAGGAGATTAAATGGGTTGGTAGAGTCAGTGATAGGGGAGAGTGTACACGGGCTGTGGGAGGGGATTAAATGGGTGGGTAGAGTCCATGATAGGGAAGAGTGTACACGGGCTGTGGGAGGAGATTAAATGGGTGGGTAGACTCAGTGATAGGGGAGAGTGTACACGGGCTGTGGGAGGGGATTAAATGGGTGGGTAGAGTCAGTGATAGGGGAGAGTGTACACGGGCTGTGGGAGGAGATTAAATGGGTGGGTAGAGTCAGTGATAGGGGAGAGTGTACACGGGCTGTGGGAGGAGATTAAATGGGTGGGTAGAGTCCGTGATAGGGGAGAGTGTACACGGGCTGTGGGAGGAGATTAAATGGGTGGGTAGAGTCAGTGATAGGGGAGAGTGTACACGGGCTGTTGGAGGAGATTAAATGGGTGGGTAGAGTCCATGATAGGGGAGAGTGTACACGGGCTGTGGGTGGGGATTAAATGGGTGGGTAGAGTCAGTGAGAGGGATGAGTGTACACGGGCTGTGGGAGGAGATTAAATGGGTGGGTAGAGTCCATGATAGGGGAGAGTGTACACGGGCTGTGGGAGGGGATTGATGGGTGGGTAGAGTCCGTGATAGGGGAGAGTGTACACGGGCTGTGGGAGGAGATTAAATGGGTGGGTAGAGTCAGTGAGAGGGGTGAGTGTACACGGGCTGTGGGAGGTGATTAAATGGGTGGGTAGAGTCAGTGATAGGCGAGAGTGTAAACGGGCTGTGGGAGGGGATTAAATGGGTGGGTAGAGTCAGTGATAGGGGAGAGTGTACACGGGCTGTGGGAGGAGATTAAATGGGTGGGTAGAGTCAGTGATAGGGGAGAGTGTACACGGGTTGTGGGAGGAGATTAAATGGGTGGGTAGAGTCAGTGATAGGGGAGAGTGTACACATGCTGTGGGAGGAGATTAAATGTGTGGGTAGACTCCATGATAGGGGAGAGTGTACATGGGCTGTGGGAGGAGATTAAATGGGTGGGTAGAGTCCATGATAGGGGAGAGTGTACATGGGCTGTGGGAGGAGATTAAATGGGTGGGTAGAGTCAGTGATAGGGGAGAGTGTACACATGCTGTGGGAGGAGATTAAATGGGTGGCTAGAGTCCATGATAGGGGAGAGTGTACACGGGCTGTGGGAGGGGATTAAATGGGTGGGTAGAGTCCATGATAGGGGAGAGTGTACACGGGCTGTGGGAGGAGATTAAATTGGTGGGTAGAGTCAGTGATAGGGGAGAGTGTACATGGGCTGTGGGAGGGGATTAAATGGGTGGGTAGAGTCAGTGATAGGGGAGAGTGTACACGGGCTGTGGGAGGAGATTAAATGGGTGGGTAGAGTCAGTGATAGGGGAGAGTGTACATGGGCTGTGGGAGGAGATTAAATGGGTGTGTAGAGTCCGTGATAGGGGAGAGTGTACACGGGCTGTGGGAGGGGATTAAATGGGTGGGGAGAGTCAGTGATAGGGGAGAGTGTACACGGGCTGTTGGAGGAGATTAAATGGGTGGGTAGAGTCCATGATAGGGGAGAGTGTACACGGGCTGTGGGAGGGGATTAAATGGGTGGGTAGAGTCCGTGATAGGGGAGAGTGTACACGGGCTGTGGGAGGAGATTAAATGGGTGGGGAGAGTCAGTGATAGGGGAGAGTGTACATGGCCTGTGGTAGGAGATTAAATGGGTGGGTAGAGACTGTGATAGGGGAGTGTGTACACGGGCTGTGGGAGGAGATTAAATGGGTGGGTAGAGTCTGTGATAGGGGAGAGTGTACACGGGCTGTGGGAGGAGATTAAATGGGTTGGTAGAGTCAGTGATAGGGGAGAGTGTACACGGGCTGTGGGAGGGGATTAAATGGGTGGGTAGAGTCCATGATAGGGGAGAGTGTACACGGGCTGTGGGAGGAGATTAAATGGGTGGGTAGACTCAGTGATAGGGGAGAGTGCACACGGGCTGTGGGAGGGGATTAAATGGGTGGGTAGAGTCAGTGATAGGGGAGAGTGTACACGGGCTGTGGGAGGAGATTAAATGGGTGGGTAGAGTCAGTGATAGGGGAGAGTGTACACGGGCTGTGGGAGGAGATTAAATGGGTGGGTAGAGTCCATGATAGGGGAGAGTGTACACGGGCCGTGGGAGGGGATTAAATGGGTGGGTAGAGTCCATGATAGGGGAGACTGTACACGGGCTGTGGGAGGGGATTAAATGGGTGGGAAGAGTCCGTGATAGGGGAGAGTGTACACGGGCTGTGGGAGGAGATTAAATGGGTGGGTAGAGTCAGTGAGAGGGGAGAGTGTACATGGGCTGTGGGAGGAGATTAAATGGGTGGGTAGAGTCCGTGATAGGGGAGAGTGTACACGGGCTGTGGGAGGAGATTAAATGGGTGGGTAGAGTCAGTGAGAGGGATGAGTGTACACGGGCTGTGGGAGGTGATTAAATGGGTGGGTAGAGTCAGTGATAGGCGAGAGTGTACACGGGCTGTTGGAGGAGATTAAATGGGTGGGTAGAGTCAGTGATAGGGGAGAGTGTACACGGGTTGTGGGAGGAGATTAAATGGGTGGGTAGAGTCAGTGATAGGGGAGAGTGTACACGGGCTGTGGGAGGAGATTAAATGGGTGGGGAGACTCCATGATAGGGGAGAGTGTACACGGGCTGTGGGAGGAGATTAAATGGGTGGGTAGAGTCAGTGATAGGGGAGAGTGTACATGGGCTGTGGGAGGAGATTAAATGGGTGGGTAGAGTCCATGATAGGGGAGAGTGTACACGGGCTGTGGGAGGGGATTGATGGGTGGGTAGACTCCGTGATAGGGGAGAGTGTACACGGGCCGTGGGAGGGGATTAAATGGGTGGGTAGAGTCCATGATAGGGGAGACTGTACACGGGCTGTGGGAGGGGATTAAATGGGTGGGAAGAGTCCGTGATAGGGGAGAGTGTACACGGGCTGTGGGAGGAGATTAAATGGGTGGGTAGAGTCAGTGAGAGGGGAGAGTGTACATGGGCTGTGGGAGGAGATTAAATGGGTGGGTAGAGTCCGTGATAGGGGAGAGTGTACACGGGCTGTGGGAGGAGATTAAATGGGTGGGGAGATTCAGTGATAGGGGAGAGTGTACATGGGCTGTGGGAGGAGATTAAATGGGTGGGTAGAGTCCATGATAGGGGAGACTGTACACGGGCTGTGGGAGGGGATTAAATGGGTGGGTAGAGTCCGTGATAGGGGAGAGTGTACACGGGCTGTGGGAGGAGATTAAATGGGTGGGTAGAGTCAGTGAGAGGGGAGAGTGTACATGGGCTGTGGGAGGAGATTAAATGGGTGGGTAGAGTCCGTGATAGGGGAGAGTGTACACGGGCTGTGGGAGGAGATTAAATGGGTGGGGAGAGTCAGTGATAGGGGAGAGTGCACACGGGCTGTGGGAGGGGATTAAATGGGTGGGTAGAGTCAGTGATAGGGGAGAGTGCACACGGGCTGTGGGAGGAGATTAAACGGGTGGGTAGAGTTAGTGAGAGGGGAGGGTGTACACGGGCTGTGGGAGGAGATTAAATGGGTGGGTAGAGTCAGTGATAGGGGAGAGTGTACACGGGCTGTGGGAGGGGATTAAATGGGTGGGTAGAGTCCATGATAGGGGAGAGTGTACACGGGCTGTGGGAGGAGATTAAATGGGTGGGTAGAGTCAGTGATAGGGGAGAGTGTACATGGGCTGTGGGAGGGGATTAAATGGGTGGGTAGAGTCAGTGATAGGGGAGAGTGTACACGGGCTGTGGGAGGAGATTAAATGGGTGGGTAGAGTCAGTGATAGGGGAGAGTGTACACGGGCTGTGGGAGGAGATTAAATGGGTGGGTCGAGTCAGTGATAGGGGAGAGTGTACATGGGCTGTGGGAGGAGATTAAATGGGTGGGTAGAGCCAGTGATAGGGCAGAGTGTACACGGGCTGTGGGAGGAGATTAAATGGGTGGGGAGAGTCCATGATAGGGGAGAGTGTACACGGGCTGTGGGAGGGGATTGATGGGTGGGTAGACTCCGTGATAGGGGAGAGTGTACACGGGCTGTGGGAGGAGATTAAATGGGTGGGTAGAGTCAGTGATAGGGGAGAGTGTCCATGGGCTGTGGGAGGTGATTAAATGGGTGGGTAGAGTCTGTGATAGGGGAGAGTGTCCATGGGCTGTGGGAGGAGATTAAATGGGTGGGTAGAGTCAGTGATAGGGGAGAGTGTACATGGGCTGTGGGAGGAGATTAAATGGGTGTGTAGAGTCCGTGATAGGGGAGAGTGTACACGGGCTGTGGGAGGAGATTAAATGGGTGGGGAGAGTCAGTGATAGGGGAGAGTGTACATGGGCTGTGGGAGGAGATTAAATGGGTGGGTAGAGACTGTGATAGGGGAGAGTGTACACGGGCTGTGGGAGGAGATTAAATGGGTGGGTAGAGTCTGTGATAGGGGAGAGTGTACACGGGCTGTGGGAGGAGATTAAATGGGTGGGTAGAGTCCGTGATAGGGGAGAGTGTACACGGGCTGTGGGAGGAGATTAAATGGGTGGGTAGAGTCCGTGATAGGGGAGAGTGTACACGGGCTGTGGGAGGAGATTAAATGGGTGGGTAGAGTCAGTGATAGGGGAGAGTGTACACGGGCTGTGGGAGGAGATTAAATGGGTGGGTAGAGTCAGTGATAGGGGAGAGTGTACACGGGCTGTGGGAGGAGATTAAATGGGTGGGTAGAGTCAGTGAGAGGGGAGAGTGTACATGGGCTGTGGGAGGAGATTAAATGGGTGGGTAGAGTCCGTGATAGGGGAGAGTGTACACGGGCTGTGGGAGGAGATTAAATGGGTGGGGAGATTCAGTGATAGGGGAGAGTGTACATGGGCTGTGGGAGGAGATTAAATGGGTGGGTAGAGTCCATGATAGGGGAGACTGTACACGGGCTGTGGGAGGGGATTAAATGGGTGGGTAGAGTCCGTGATAGGGGAGAGTGTACACGGGCTGTGGGAGGAGATTAAATGGGTGGGTAGAGTCAGTGAGAGGGGAGAGTGTACATGGGCTGTGGGAGGAGATTAAATGGGTGGGTAGAGTCCGTGATAGGGGAGAGTGTACACGGGCTGTGGGAGGAGATTAAATGGGTGGGGAGAGTCAGTGATAGGGGAGAGTGCACACGGGCTGTGGGAGGGGATTAAATGGGTGGGTAGAGTCAGTGATAGGGGAGAGTGCACACGGGCTGTGGGAGGAGATTAAACGGGTGGGTAGAGTTAGTGAGAGGGGAGGGTGTACACGGGCTGTGGGAGGAGATTAAATGGGTGGGTAGAGTCAGTGATAGGGGAGAGTGTACACGGGCTGTGGGAGGAGATTAAATGGGTGGGTAGAGTCCATGATAGGGGAGAGTGTACACGGGCTGTGGGAGGAGATTAAATGGGTGGGTAGAGTCAGTGATAGGGGAGAGTGTACATGGGCTGTGGGAGGAGATTAAATGGGTGGGTAGAGTCAGTGATAGGGGAGAGTGTACACGGGCTGTGGGAGGAGATTAAATGGGTGGGTAGAGTCAGTGATAGGGGAGAGTGTACACGGGCTGTGGGAGGAGATTAAATGGGTGGGTAGAGTCAGTGATAGGGGAGAGTGTACATGGGCTGTGGGAGGAGATTAAATGGGTGGGTAGAGTCAGTGATAGGGAGAGTGTACATGGGCTGTGGGAGGAGATTAAATGGGTGGGTAGAGTCCATGATAGGGGAGAGTGTACACGGGCTGTGGGAGGAGATTAATGGGTGGGTAGAGTCCGTGATAGGGGAGAGTGTACACGGGCTGTGGGAGGAGATTAAATGGGTGGGTAGAGTCAGTGATAGGGGAGAGTGTACATGGGCTGTGGGAGGTGATTAAATGGGTGGGTAGAGTCTGTGATAGGGGAGAGTGTCCATGGGCTGTGGGAGGAGATTAAATGGGTGGGTAGAGTCAGTGATAGGGGAGAGTGTACATGGGCTGTGGGAGGAGATTAAATGGGTGTGTAGAGTCCGTGATAGGGGAGAGTGTACACGGGCTGTGGGAGGAGATTAAATGGGTGGGGAGAGTCAGTGATAGGGGAGAGTGTACATGGGCTGTGGGAGGAGATTAAATGGGTGGGTAGAGTCTGTGATAGGGGAGAGTGTACACGGGCTGTGGGAGGAGATTAAATGGGTGGGTAGAGTCTGTGATAGGGGAGAGTGTACACGGGCTGTGGGAGGAGATTAAATGGGTGGGTAGAGTCCGTGATAGGGGAGAGTGTACACGGGCTGTGGGAGGAGATTAAATGGGTGGGTAGAGTCCGTGATAGGGGAGAGTGTACACGGGCTGTGGGAGGAGATTAAATGGGTGGGTAGAGTCAGTGATAGGGGAGAGTGTACACGGGCTGTGGGAGGAGATTAAATGGGTGGGTAGAGTCAGTGATAGGGGAGAGTGTACACGGGCTGTGGGAGGAGATTAAATGGGTGGGTAGAGTCAGTGATAGGGGAGAGTGTACATGGGCTGTGGGAGGAGATTAAATGGGTGTGTAGAGTCCGTGATAGGGGAGAGTGTACACGGGCTGTGGGAGGAGATTAAATGGGTGGGTAGAGTCAGTGATAGGGGAGAGTGTACACGGGCTGTTGGAGGAGATTAAATGGGTGGGTAGAGTCCATGATAGGGGAGAGTGTACACGGGCTGTGGGAGGAGATTAAATGGGTGGGTAGAGTCCGTGATAGGGGAGAGTGTACACGGGCTGTGGGAGGAGATTAAATGGGTGGGTAGAGTCCGTGATAGGGGAGAGTGTACACGGGCTGTGGGAGGAGATTAAATGGGTGGGTAGAGTCCGTGATAGGGGAGAGTGTACACGGGCTGTGGGAGGAGATTAAATGGGTGGGTAGAGTCCGTGATAGGGGAGAGTGTACACGGGCTGTGGGAGGAGATTAAATGGGTGGGTAGAGTCAGTGATAGGGGAGAGTGTACACGGGCTGTGGGAGGAGATTAAATGGGTGGGTAGAGTCAGTGATAGGGGAGAGTGTACACGGGCTGTGGGAGGAGATTAAATGGGTGGGTAGAGTCAGTGATAGGGGAGAGTGTACATGGGCTGTGGGAGGAGATTAAATGGGTGGGTAGAGTCCGTGATAGGGGAGAGTGTACACGGGCTGTGGGAGGAGATTAAATGGGTGGGTAGAGTCAGTGATAGGGGAGAGTGTACATGGGCTGTGGGAGGAGATTAAATGGGTGGGTAGAGTCAGTGATAGGGGAGAGTGTACATGGGCTGTGGGAGGAGATTAAATGGGTGGGTAGAGTCCGTGATAGGGGAGAGTGTACACGGGCTGTGGGAGGAGATTAAATGGGTGGGTAGAGTCAGTGATAGGGGAGAGTGTACATGGGCTGTGGGAGGAGATTAAATGGGTGGGTAGAGTCTGTGATAGGGGAGAGTGTACACGGGCTGTGGGAGGAGATTAAATGGGTGGGTAGAGTCTGTGATAGGGGAGAGTGTACACGGGCTGTGGGAGGAGATTAAATGGGTGGGTAGAGTCCGTGATAGGGGAGAGTGTACACGGGCTGTGGGAGGAGATTAAATGGGTGGGTAGAGTCCGTGATAGGGGAGAGTGTACACGGGCTGTGGGAGGAGATTAAATGGGTGGGTAGAGTCAGTGATAGGGGAGAGTGTACACGGGCTGTGGGAGGAGATTAAATGGGTGGGTAGAGTCAGTGATAGGGGAGAGTGTACATGGGCTGTGGGAGGAGATTAAATGGGTGGGTAGAGTCCGTGATAGGGGAGAGTGTACACGGGCTGTGGGAGGAGATTAAATGGGTGGGTAGAGTCAGTGATAGGGGAGAGTGTACACGGGCTGTGGGAGGAGATTAAATGGGTGGGTAGAGACAGTGATAGGGGAGAGTGTACATGGGCTGTGGGAGGAGATTAAATGGGTGGGTAGAGTCTGTGATAGGGGAGAGTGTACACGGGCTGTGGGAGGAGATTAAATGGGTTGGTAGAGTCAGTGATAGGGGAGAGTGTACACGGGCTGTGGGAGGGGATTAAATGGGTGGGTAGAGTCCATGATAGGGGAGAGTGTACACGGGCTGTGGGAGGAGATTAAATGGGTGGGTAGAGTCAGTGATAGGGGAGAGTGTACACGGGCTGTGGGAGGGATTAAATGGGTGGGTAGAGTCAGTGATAGGGGAGAGTGTACACGGGCTGTGGGAGGAGATTAAATGGGTGGGTAGAGTCAGTGATAGGGGAGAGTGTACACGGGCTGTGGGAGGAGATTAAATGGGTGGGTAGAGTCCGTGATAGGGGAGAGTGTACACGGGCTGTGGGAGGAGATTAAATGGGTGGGTAGAGTCAGTGATAGGGGAGAGTGTACACGGGCTGTGGGAGGAGATTAAATGGGTGGGTAGAGTCCATGATAGGGGAGAGTGTACACGGGCTGTGGGAGGAGATTAAATGGGTGGGTAGAGTCAGTGATAGGGAGAGTGTACACGGGCTGTGGGAGGAGATTAAATGGGTGGGTAGAGTCCATGATAGGGGAGAGTGTACATGGGCTGTGGGAGGAGATTAAATGGGTGGGTAGAGTCAGTGATAGGGGAGAGTGTACACGGGCTGTGGGAGGAGATTAAATGGGTGGGTAGAGTCCATGATAGGGGAGAGTGTACACGGGCTGTGGGAGGAGATTAAATGGGTGGGTAGAGTCCGTGATAGGGGAGAGTGTACACGGGCTGTGGGAGGAGATTAAATGGGTGGGTAGAGTCAGTGATAGGGGAGAGTGTACACGGGCTGTGGGAGGAGATTAAATGGGTGGGTAGAGTCAGTGATAGGGGAGAGTGTACACGGGCTGTGGGAGGAGATTAAATGGGTGGGTAGAGTCAGTGATAGGGGAGAGTGTACACGGGCTGTGGAGGAGATTAAATGGGTGGGTAGAGTCAGTGATAGGGGAGAGTGTACACGGGCTGTGGGAGGAGATTAAATGGGTGGGTAGAGTCCATGATAGGGGAGAGTGTACACGGGCTGTGGGAGGGGATTAAATGGGTGGGTAGAGTCCGTGATAGGGGAGAGTGTACACGGGCTGTGGGAGGAGATTAAATGGGTGGGTAGAGTCAGTGATAGGGGAGAGTGTACATGGGCTGTGGGAGGAGATTAAATGGGTGGGTAGAGTCTGTGATAGGGGAGAGTGTACACGGGCTGTGGGAGGAGATTAAATGGGTGGGTAGAGTCTGTGATAGGGGAGAGTGTACACGGGCTGTGGGAGGAGATTAAATGGGTGGGTAGAGTCAGTGATAGGGGAGAGTGTACACGGGCTGTGGGAGGGGATTAAATGGGTGGGTAGAGTCCATGATAGGGGAGAGTGTACACGGGCTGTGGGAGGAGATTAAATGGGTGGGTAGAGTCAGTGATAGGGGAGAGTGTACACGGGCTGTGGGAGGAGATTAAATGGGTGGGTAGAGTCAGTGATAGGGGAGAGTGTACACGGGCTGTGGGAGGAGATTAAATGGGTGGGTAGAGTCAGTGATAGGGGAGAGTGTACACGGGCTGTGGGAGGAGATTAAATGGGTGGGTAGAGTCCATGATAGGGGAGAGTGTACACGGGCTGTGGGAGGGGATTAAATGGGTGGGTAGAGTCCATGATAGGGGAGAGTGTACACGGGCTGTGGGAGGAGATTAAATGGGTGGGCAGAGTCCGTGATAGGGGAGAGTGTACACGGGCTGTGGGAGGAGATTAAATGGGTGGGTAGAGTCAGTGAGAGGGGAGAGTGTACATGGGCTGTGGGAGGAGATTAAATGGGTGGGTAGAGTCCGTGATAGGGGAGAGTGTACACGGGCTGTGGGAGGAGATTAAATGGGTGGGTAGAGTCAGTGATAGGGGAGAGTGTACACGGGCTGTGGGAGGAGATTAAATGGGTGGGTAGAGTCAGTGATAGGGGAGAGTGTACACGGGCTGTGGGAGGAGATTAAATGGGTGGGTAGAGTCAGTGATAGGGGAGAGTGTACACGGGCTGTGGGAGGAGATTAAATGGGTGGGTAGAGTCAGTGATAGGGGAGAGTGTACACGGGCTGTGGGAGGAGATTAAATGGGTGGGTAGAGTCCATGATAGGGGAGAGTGTACACGGGCTGTGGGAGGAGATTAAATGGGTGGGTAGAGTCAGTGATAGGGGAGAGTGTACATGGGCTGTGGGAGGAGATTAAATGGGTGGGTAGAGTCCATGATAGGGGAGAGTGTACACGGGCTGTGGGAGGGGATTAAATGGGTGGGTAGAGTCCGTGATAGGGGAGAGTGTACACGGGCGTGGGAGGAGATTAAATGGGTGGGTAGAGTCCATGATAGGGGAGACTGTACACGGGCTGTGGGAGGGGATTAAATGGGTGGGTAGAGTCCGTGATAGGGGAGAGTGTACACGGGCTGTGGGAGGAGATTAAATGGGTGGGTAGAGTCAGTGAGAGGGGAGAGTGTACATGGGCTGTGGGAGGAGATTAAATGGGTGGGTAGAGTCCGTGATAGGGGAGAGTGTACACGGGCTGTGGGAGGAGATTAAATGGGTGGGGAGAGTCAGTGATAGGGGAGAGTGTACATGGGCTGTGGGAGGAGATTAAATGGGTGGGTAGAGTCCAGTGATAGGGGAGAGTGTACACGGGCTGTGGGAGGAGATTAAATGGGTGGGTAGAGTCCGTGATAGGGGAGAGTGTACACGGGCTGTGGGAGGAGATTAAATGGGTGGGTAGAGTCAGTGATAGGGGAGAGTGTACATGGGCTGTGGGAGGAGATTAAATGGGTGGGTAGAGTCCGTGATAGGGGAGAGTGTACACGGGCTGTGGGAGGAGATTAAATGGGTGGGTAGAGTCAGTGATAGGGGAGAGTGTACACGGGCTGTGGGAGGGAGATTAAATGGGTGGGTAGAGTCCAGTGATAGGGGAGAGTGTACACGGGCTGTGGGAGGAGATTAAATGGGTGGGTAGAGTCAGTGATAGGGGAGAGTGTACACGGGCTGTGGGAGGAGATTAAATGGGTGGGTAGAGTCAGTGATAGGGGAGAGTGTACATGGGCTGTGGGAGGAGATTAAATGGGTGGGTAGAGTCAGTGATAGGGGAGAGTGTACACGGGCTGTGGGAGGAGATTAAATGGGTGGGTAGAGTCAGTGATAGGGGAGAGTGTACACGGGCTGTGGGAGGAGATTAAATGGGTGGGTAGAGTCAGTGATAGGGGAGAGTGTACACGGGCTGTGGGAGGAGATTAAATGGGTGGGTAGAGTCAGTGATAGGGGAGAGTGTACAAGGGCTGTGGGAGGAGATTAAATGGGTGGGTAGAGTCAGTGATAGGGGAGAGTGTACATGGGCTGTGGGAGGAGATTAAATGGGTGGGTAGAGTCCATGATAGAGGAGAGTGTACACGGGCTGTGGGAGGAGATTAAATGGGTGGGTAGAGTCCATGATAGGGGAGAGTGTACATGGGCTGTGGGAGGAGATTAAATGGGTGGGTAGAGTCCATGATAGGGGAGAGTGTACACGGGCTGTGGGAGGAGATTAAATGGGTGGGTAGAGTCAGTGATAGGGGAGAGTGTACACGGGCTGTGGGAGGAGATTAAATGGGTGGGTAGAGTCAGTGATAGGGGAGAGTGTACACGGGCTGTGGGAGGAGATTAAATGGTGGGTAGAGTCCATGATAGGGGAGAGTGTACACGGGCTGTGGGAGGAGATTAAATGGGTGGGTAGAGTCCATGATAGGGGAGAGTGTACATGGGCTGTGGGAGGAGATTAAATGGGTGGGTAGAGTCAGTGATAGGGGAGAGTGTACACGGGCTGTGGGAGGAGATTAAATGGGTGGGTAGAGTCAGTGATAGGGGAGAGTGTACACTGGCTGTGGGAGGAGATTAAATGGGTGGGTAGAGTCCATGATAGGGGAGAGTGTACACGGGCTGTGGGAGGAGATTAAATGGGTGGGTAGAGTCATGATAGGGGAGAGTGTACAAGGGCTGTGGGAGGGAGATTAAATGGGTGGGTAGAGTCCTTGATAGGGGAGAGTGTACATGGGCTGTGGGAGGAGATTAAATGGGTGGGTAGAGTCCATGATAGGGAGAGTGTACAAGGGCTGTGGGAGGAGATTAAATGGGTGGGTAGAGTCCGTGATAGGGGAGAGTGTACACGGGCTGTGGAGGAGATTAAATGGGTGGGTAGAGTCCGTGATAGGGGAGAGTGTACACGGGCTGTGGGAGGAGATTAAATGGGTGGTTAGAGTCAGTGATAGGGGAGAGTGTACACGGGCTGTGGGAGGAGATTAAATGGGTGGGTAGAGTCCAGTGATAGGGGAGAGTGTACATGGGCTGTGGGAGGAGATTAAATGGGTGGGTAGAGTCCAGTGATAGGGGAGAGTGTACACGGGCTGTGGGAGGAGATTAAATGGGTGGGTAGAGTCCAGTGATAGGGGAGAGTGTACACGGGCTGTGGGAGGAGATTAAATGGGTGGGTAGAGTCAGTGATAGGGGAGAGTGTACACGGGCTGTGGGAGGAGATTAAATGGGTGGGTAGAGTCAGTGATAGGGGAGAGTGTACACGGGCTGTGGGAGGAGATTAAATGGGTGGGTAGAGTCAGTGATAGGGGAGAGTGTACACTGGGCTGTGGGAGGAGATTAAATGGGTGGGTAGAGTCAGTGATAGGGGAGAGTGTACACGGGCTGTGGGAGGAGATTAAATGGGTGGGTAGAGTCAGTGATAGGGGAGAGTGTACACGGGCTGTGGGAGGAGATTAAATGGGTGGGTAGAGTCCGTGATAGGGGAGAGTGTACACGGGCTGTGGGAGGAGATTAAATGGGTGGGTAGAGTCAGTGATAGGGGAGAGTGTACATGGGCTGTGGGAGGAGATTAAATGGGTGGGTAGAGTCAGTGATAGGGGAGAGTGTACACGGGCTGTGGGAGGAGATTAAATGGGTGGGTAGAGTCAGTGATAGGGGAGAGTGTACACGGGCTGTGGGAGGTGATTAAATGGGTGGGTAGAGTCAGTGATAGGGGAGAGTGTACACGGGCTGTGGGAGGAGATTAAATGGGTGGGTAGAGTCAGTGATAGGGGAGAGTGTACACGGGCTGTGGGAGGAGATTAATGGGTGGGTAGAGTCAGTGATAGGGGAGAGTGTACACGGGCTGTGGGAGGAGATTAAATGGGTGGGTAGAGTCCATGATAGGGGAGAGTGTACACGGGCTGTGGGAGGAGATTAAATGGGTGGGTAGAGTCAGTGATAGGGGAGAGTGTACATGGGCTGTGGGAGGAGATTAAATGGGTGGGTAGAGTCCAGTGATAGGGGAGAGTGTACACGGGCTGTGGGAGGAGATTAATGGGTGGGTAGAGTCAGTGATAGGGGAGAGTGTACACGGGCTGTGGGAGGAGATTAAATGGGTGGGTAGAGTCAGTGATAGGGGAGAGTGTACACGGGCTGTGGGAGGAGATTAAATGGGTGGGTAGAGTCCGTGATAGGGGAGAGTGTACACGGGCTGTGGGAGGAGATTAAATGGGTGGGTAGAGTCAGTGATAGGGGAGAGTGTACATGGGCTGTGGGAGGAGATTAAATGGGTGGGTAGAGTCCGTGATAGGGGAGAGTGTACACGGGCTGTGGGAGGAGATTAAATGGGTGGGTAGAGTCAGTGATAGGGGAGAGTGTACACGGGCTGTGGGAGGAGATTAAATGGGTGGGTAGAGTCAGTGATAGGGGAGAGTGTACACGGGCTGTGGGAGGAGATTAAATGGGTGGGTAGAGTCAGTGATAGGGGAGAGTGTACACGGGCTGTGGGAGGAGATTAAATGGGTGGGTAGAGTCAGTGATAGGGGAGAGTGTACACGGGCTGTGGGAGGAGATTAAATGGGTGGGTAGAGTCCATGATAGGGGAGAGTGTACAGGGCTGTGGGAGGAGATTAAATGGGTGGGTAGAGTCAGTGATAGGGGAGAGTGTACATGGGCTGTGGGAGGAGATTAAATGGGTGGGTAGAGTCAGTGATAGGGGAGAGTGTACATGGGCTGTGGGAGGAGATTAAATGGGTGGGTAGAGTCAGTGATAGGGGAGAGTGTCCAGGGCTGTGGGAGGAGATTAAATGGGTGGGTAGAGTCAGTGATAGGGGAGAGTGTACACGGGCTGTGGGAGGAGATTAAATGGGTGGGTAGAGTCAGTGATAGGGGAGAGTGTACACGGGCTGTGGGAGGAGATTAAATGGGTGGGTAGAGTCAGTGATAGGGGAGAGTGTACAAGGGCTGTGGGAGGAGATTAATGGGTGGGTAGAGTCCGTGATAGGGGAGAGTGTACATGGGCTGTGGGAGGAGATTAAATGGGTGGGTAGAGTCAGTGATAGGGGAGAGTGTACACGGGCTGTGGGAGGAGATTAAATGGGTGGGTAGAGTCAGTGATAGGGGAGAGTGTACACTGGGCTGTGGGAGGAGATTAAATGGGTGGGTAGAGTCAGTGATAGGGGAGAGTGTACACGGGCTGTGGGAGGAGATTAAATGGGTGGGTAGAGTCAGTGATAGGGAGAGTGTACACGGGCTGTGGGAGGAGATTAAATGGGTGGGTAGAGTCCGTGATAGGGGAGAGTGTACACGGGCTGTGGGAGGAGATTAAATGGGTGGGTAGAGTCATGATAGGGGAGAGTGTACACGGGCTGTGGGAGGAGATTAAATGGGTGGGTAGAGTCAGTGATAGGGGAGAGTGTACACGGGCTGTGGGAGGAGATTAAATGGGTGGGTAGAGTCAGTGATAGGGGAGAGTGTACAAGGGCTGTGGGAGGAGATTAAATGGGTGGGTAGAGTCCGTGATAGGGGAGAGTGTACACGGGCTGTGGGAGGAGATTAAATGGGTGGGTAGAGTCCATGATAGGGGAGAGTGTACATGGGCTGTGGGAGGAGATTAAATGGGTGGGTAGAGTCAGTGATAGGGGAGAGTGTACACGGGCTGTGGGAGGAGATTAAATGGGTGGGTAGAGTCAGTGATAGGGGAGAGTGTACAGGGCTGTGGGAGGAGATTAAATGGGTGGGTAGAGTCCAGTGATAGGGGAGAGTGTACACGGGCTGTGGGAGGAGATTAAATGGGTGGTAGAGTCAGTGATAGGGGAGAGTGTACACGGGCTGTGGGAGGAGATTAAATGGGTGGGTAGAGTCCAGTGATAGGGGAGAGTGTACACGGGCTGTGGGAGGAGATTAAATGGGTGGGTAGAGTCAGTGATAGGGGAGAGTGTACACGGGCTGTGGGAGGAGATTAAATGGGTGGGTAGAGTCCGTGATAGGGGAGAGTGTACACGGGCTGTGGGAGGAGATTAAATGGGTGGGTAGAGTCCGTGATAGGGGAGAGTGTACACGGGCTGTGGGAGGAGATTAAATGGGTGGGTAGAGTCAGTGATAGGGGAGAGTGTACACGGGCTGTGGGAGGAGATTAAATGGGTGGGTAGAGTCAGTGATAGGGGAGAGTGTACACGGGCTGTGGGAGGAGATTAAATGGGTGGGTAGAGTCAGTGATAGGGGAGAGTGTACACGGGCTGTGGGAGGAGATTAAATGGGTGGGTAGAGTCCATGATAGGGGAGAGTGTACACGGGCTGTGGGAGGAGATTAAATGGGTGGGTAGAGTCCGTGATAGGGGAGAGTGTACACGGGCTGTGGGAGGAGATTAAATGGGTGGGTAGAGTCAGTGATAGGGGAGAGTGTACACGGGCTGTGGGAGGAGATTAAATGGGTGGGTAGAGTCAGTGATAGGGGAGAGTGTACACGGGCTGTGGAGGAGATTAAATGGGTGGGTAGAGTCAGTGATAGGGGAGAGTGTACACGGGCTGTGGGAGGAGATTAAATGGGTGGGTAGAGTCCAGTGATAGGGGAGAGTGTACACGGGCTGTGGGAGGAGATTAAATGGGTGGGTAGAGTCAGTGATAGGGGAGAGTGTACACGGGCTGTGGGAGGAGATTAAATGGGTGGGTAGAGTCAGTGATAGGGGAGAGTGTACACGGGCTGTGGGAGGAGATTAAATGGGTGGGTAGAGTCCGTGATAGGGGAGAGTGTACACGGGCTGTGGGAGGAGATTAAATGGGTGGGTAGAGTCCGTGATAGGGGAGAGTGTACACGGGCTGTGGGAGGAGATTAAATGGGTGGGTAGAGTCCTTGATAGGGGAGAGTGTACACGGGCTGTGGGAGGAGATTAAATGGGTGGGTAGAGTCAGTGATAGGGGAGAGTGTACACTGGGCTGTGGGAGGAGATTAAATGGGTGGGTAGAGTCCGTGATAGGGGAGAGTGTACACGGGCTGTGGGAGGAGATTAAATGGGTGGGTAGAGTCAGTGATAGGGGAGAGTGTACATGGGCTGTGGGAGGAGATTAAATGGGTGGGTAGAGTCAGTGATAGGGGAGAGTGTACACGGGCTGTGGGAGGAGATTAAATGGGTGGGTAGAGTCAGTGATAGGGGAGAGTGTACACGGGCTGTGGGAGGAGATTAAATGGGTGGGTAGAGTCAGTGATAGGGGAGAGTGTACACGGGCTGTGGGAGGAGATTAAATGGGTGGGTAGAGTCAGTGATAGGGGAGAGTGCACACGGGCTGTGGGAGGAGATTAAATGGGTGGGTAGAGTTAGTGAGAGGGAGAGGTGTACACGGGCTGTGGGAGGAGATTAAATGGGTGGGTAGAGTCCATGATAGGGGAGAGTGTACACGGGCTGTGGGAGGGGATTAAATGGGTGGGGAGAGTCCGTGATAGGGGAGAGTGTACACGGGCTGTGGGAGGAGATTAAATGGGTGGGTAGAGTCAGTGAGAGGGGAGAGTGTACACGGGCTGTGGGAGGAGATTAAATGGGTGGGTAGAGTCAGTGATAGGGGAGAGTGTACACGGGCTGTGGGAGGAGATTAAATGGGTGGGTAGAGTCCGTGATAGGGGAGAGTGTACACGGGCTGTGGGAGGAGATTAAATGGGTGGGTAGAGTCCGTGATAGGGGAGAGTGTACACGGGCTGTGGGAGGAGATTAAATGGGTGGGTAGAGTCAGTGATAGGGGAGAGTGTACACGGGCTGTGGGAGGAGATTAAATGGGTGGGTAGAGTCCGTGATAGGGGAGAGTGTACATGGGCTGTGGGAGGAGATTAAATGGGTGGGTAGAGTCAGTGATAGGGGAGAGTGTACACGGGCTGTGGGAGGAGATTAAATGGGTGGGTAGAGTCCGTGATAGGGGAGAGTGTACACGGGCTGTGGGAGGAGATTAAATGGGTGGGTAGAGTCCGTGATAGGGGAGAGTGTACATGGGCTGTGGGAGGAGATTAAATGGGTGGGTAGAGTCCGTGATAGGGGAGAGTGTACATGGGCTGTGGGAGGAGATTAAATGGGTGGGTAGAGTCAGTGATAGGGGAGAGTGTACACGGGCTGTGGGAGGAGATTAAATGGGTGGGTAGAGTCCAGTGATAGGGGAGAGTGTACACGGGCTGTGGGAGGAGATTAAATGGGTGGGTAGAGTCCATGATAGGGGAGAGTGTACACGGGCTGTGGGAGGAGATTAAATGGGTGGGTAGAGTCCGTGATAGGGGAGAGTGTACACGGGCTGTGGGAGGAGATTAAATGGGTGGGTAGAGTCCAGTGATAGGGGAGAGTGTACACGGGCTGTGGGAGGAGATTAAATGGGTGGGTAGAGTCCGTGATAGGGGAGAGTGTACACGGGCTGTGGGAGGAGATTAAATGGGTGGGTAGAGTCAGTGATAGGGGAGAGTGTACATGGGCTGTGGGAGGAGATTAAATGGGTGGGTAGAGTCCGTGATAGGGGAGAGTGTACACGGGCTGTGGGAGGAGATTAAATGGGTGGGTAGAGTCAGTGATAGGGGAGAGTGTACACGGGCTGTGGGAGGAGATTAAATGGGTGGGTAGAGTCCGTGATAGGGGAGAGTGTACACGGGCTGTGGGAGGAGATTAAATGGGTGGGTAGAGTCCGTGATAGGGGAGAGTGTACACGGGCTGTGGGAGGAGATTAAATGGGTGGGTAGAGTCCGTGATAGGGGAGAGTGTACACGGGCTGTGGGAGGAGATTAAATGGGTGGGTAGAGTCAGTGATAGGGGAGAGTGTACACGGCTGTGGGAGGGAGATTAAATGGGTGGGTAGAGTCAGTGATAGGGGAGAGTGTACACGGGCTGTGGGAGGAGATTAAATGGGTGGGTAGAGTCAGTGATAGGGGAGAGTGTACATGGGCTGTGGGAGGAGATTAAATGGGTGGGTAGAGTCCGTGATAGGGGAGAGTGTACACGGGCTGTGGGAGGAGATTAAATGGGTGGGTAGAGTCAGTGATAGGGGAGAGTGTACATGGGCTGTGGGAGGAGATTAAATGGGTGGGTAGAGTCAGTGATAGGGGAGAGTGTACACGGGCTGTGGGAGGAGATTAAATGGGTGGGTAGAGTCAGTGATAGGGGAGAGTGTACACGGGCTGTGGGAGGAGATTAAATGGGTGGGTAGAGTCCGTGATAGGGGAGAGTGTACACGGGCTGTGGGAGGAGATTAAATGGGTGGGTAGAGTCCGTGATAGGGGAGAGTGTACAGGGCTGTGGGAGGAGATTAAATGGGTGGTAGAGTCCGTGATAGGGGAGAGTGTACACGGGCTGTGGGAGGAGATTAAATGGGTGGGTAGAGTCAGTGATAGGGGAGAGTGTACACGGGCTGTGGAGGAGATTAAATGGGTGGGTAGAGTCAGTGATAGGGAGAGTGTACACGGGCTGTGGAGGAGATTAAATGGGTGGGTAGAGTCCGTGATAGGGGAGAGTGTACACGGGCTGTGGGAGGAGATTAAATGGGTGGGTAGAGTCAGTGATAGGGGAGAGTGTACACGGGCTGTGGGAGGAGATTAAATGGGTGGGTAGAGTCCGTGATAGGGGAGAGTGTACAAGGGCTGTGGGAGGAGATTAAATGGGTGGGTAGAGTCCGTGATAGGGGAGAGTGTACATGGGCTGTGGGAGGAGATTAAATGGGTGGGTAGAGTCAGTGATAGGGGAGAGTGTACATGGGCTGTGGGAGGAGATTAAATGGGTGGGTAGAGTCCGTGATAGGGGAGAGTGTACATGGGCTGTGGGAGGAGATTAAATGGGTGGGTAGAGTCCGTGATAGGGGAGAGTGTACACGGGCTGTGGGAGGAGATTAAATGGGTGGGTAGAGTCCGTGATAGGGGAGAGTGTACATGGGCTGTGGAGGAGATTAAATGGGTG
The DNA here is from genome assembly GCA_030390025.1 of Squalus acanthias. Classification (NCBI taxonomy): domain Eukaryota; kingdom Metazoa; phylum Chordata; class Chondrichthyes; order Squaliformes; family Squalidae; genus Squalus; species Squalus acanthias. Next base: position 8,153 of record JASTWF010001496.1, on the reverse strand, counting down.
GGTAGAGTCCAGTGATAGGGGAGAGTGTACATGGGCTGTGGGAGGAGATTAAATGGGTGGGTAGAGTCCGTGATAGGGGAGAGTGTACATGGGCTGTGGGAGGAGATTAAATGGGTGGGTAGAGTCCGTGATAGGGGAGAGTGTACACGGGCTGTGGAGGGAGATTAAATGGGTGGGTAGAGTCAGTGATAGGGGAGAGTGTACACGGGCTGTGGGAGGAGATTAAATGGGTGGGTAGAGTCAGTGATAGGGGAGAGTGTACACGGGCTGTGGGAGGGGATTAAATGGGTGGGTAGAGTCCGTGATAGGGGAGAGTGTACACGGGCCTGTGGGAGGAGATTAAATGGGTGGGTAGAGTCAGTGATAGGGGAGAGTGTACACGGGCTGTGGGAGGAGATTAAATGGGTGGGTAGAGTCCGTGATAGGGGAGAGTGTACACGGGCTGTGGGAGGAGATTAAATGGGTGGGTAGAGTCCGTGATAGGGGAGAGTGTACACGGGCTGTGGGAGGAGATTAAATGGGTGGGGAGAGTACGTGATAGGGGAGAGTGTACACGGGCTGTGGGAGGAGATTAAATGGGTGGGTAGAGTCAGTGATAGGGAGAGTGTACACGGGCTGTGGGAGGAGATTAAATGGGTGGGTAGAGTCAGTGATAGGGGAGAGTGTACACGGGCTGTGGGAGGGAGATTAAATGGGTGGGTAGAGTCCGTGATAGGGGAGAGTGTACACGGGCTGTGGGAGGAGATTAAATGGGTGGGTAGAGTCAGTGATAGGGGAGAGTGTACATGGGCTGTGGGAGGAGATTAAATGGGTGGGTAGAGTCAGTGATAGGGGAGAGTGTACACGGGCTGTGGGAGGAGATTAAATGGGTGGGTAGAGTCAGTGATAGGGGAGAGTGTACACGGGCTGTGGGAGGAGATTAAATGGGTGGGTAGAGTCCGTGATAGGGGAGAGTGTACACGGGCTGTGGGAGGAGATTAAATGGGTGGGTAGAGTCAGTGATAGGGGAGAGTGTACACGGGCTGTGGGAGGAGATTAAATGGGTGGGTAGAGTCCGTGATAGGGGAGAGTGTACACGGGCTGTGGGAGGAGATTAAATGGGTGGGTAGAGTCAGTGATAGGGGAGAGTGTACATGGGCTGTGGGAGGAGATTAAATGGGTGGGTAGAGTCAGTGATAGGGGAGAGTGTACACGGGCTGTGGGAGGAGATTAAATGGGTGGGTAGAGTCCGTGATAGGGGAGAGTGTACACGGGCTGTGGGAGGAGATTAAATGGGTGGGTAGAGTCCGTGATAGGGGAGAGTGTACACGGGCTGTGGGAGGAGATTAAATGGGTGGGTAGAGTCCAGTGATAGGGGAGAGTGTACACGGGCTGTGGGAGGAGATTAAATGGGTGGGTAGAGTCAGTGATAGGGGAGAGTGTACACGGGCTGTGGGAGGAGATTAAATGGGTGGGTAGAGTCAGTGATAGGGGAGAGTGTACATGGGCTGTGGGAGGAGATTAAATGGGTGGGTAGAGTCCAGTGATAGGGGAGAGTGTACACGGGCTGTGGGAGGAGATTAAATGGGTGGGTAGAGTCAGTGATAGGGGAGAGTGTACACGGGCTGTGGGAGGAGATTAAATGGGTGGGTAGAGTCAGTGATAGGGGAGAGTGTACATGGGCTGTGGGAGGAGATTAAATGGGTGGGTAGAGTCATGATAGGGGAGAGTGTACAAGGGCTGTGGGAGGAGATTAAATGGGTGGGTAGAGTCAGTGATAGGGGAGAGTGTACATGGGCTGTGGGAGGAGATTAAATGGGTGGGTAGAGTCCAGTGATAGGGGAGAGTGTACATGGGCTGTGGGAGGAGATTAAATGGGTGGGTAGAGTCAGTGATAGGGGAGAGTGTACACGGGCTGTGGGAGGAGATTAAATGGGTGGGTAGAGTCCATGATAGGGGAGAGTGTACATGGGCTGTGGGAGGAGATTAAATGGGTGGGTAGAGTCCATGATAGGGGAGAGTGTACATGGGCTGTGGGAGGAGATTAAATGGGTGGGTAGAGTCCGTGATAGGGGAGAGTGTACACGGGCTGTGGGAGGAGATTAAATGGGTGGGTAGAGTCCATGATAGGGGAGAGTGTACACGGGCTGTGGGAGGAGATTAAATGGGTGGGTAGAGTCCAGTGATAGGGGAGAGTGTACATGGGCTGTGGGAGGAGATTAAATGGGTGGGTAGAGTCCGTGATAGGGGAGAGTGTACACGGGCTGTGGAGGAGATTAAATGGGTGGGTAGAGTCCAGTGATAGGGGAGAGTGTACATGGGCTGTGGGAGGAGATTAAATGGGTGGGTAGAGTCCGTGATAGGGGAGAGTGTACACTGGGCTGTGGGAGGAGATTAAATGGGTGGGTAGAGTCCAGTGATAGGGGAGAGTGTACATGGGCTGTGGGAGGAGATTAAATGGGTGGGTAGAGTCCAGTGATAGGGGAGAGTGTACACGGGCTGTGGGAGGAGATTAAATGGGTGGGTAGAGTCCATGATAGGGGAGAGTGTACATGGGCTGTGGGAGGAGATTAAATGGGTGGGTAGAGTCAGTGATAGGGGAGAGTGTACATGGGCTGTGGGAGGAGATTAAATGGGTGGGTAGAGTCCGTGATAGGGGAGAGTGTACACGGGCTGTGGGAGGAGATTAAATGGGTGGGTAGAGTCCATGATAGGGGAGAGTGTACATGGGCTGTGGGAGGAGATTAAATGGGTGGGTAGAGTCCGTGATAGGGGAGAGTGTACATGGGCTGTGGGAGGAGATTAAATGGGTGGGTAGAGTCCATGATAGGGGAGAGTGTACACGGGCTGTGGGAGGAGATTAAATGGGTGGGTAGAGTCCAGTGATAGGGGAGAGTGTACAAGGGCTGTGGGAGGAGATTAAATGGGTGGGTAGAGTCCAGTGATAGGGGAGAGTGTACATGGGCTGTGGGAGGAGATTAAATGGGTGGGTAGAGTCCATGATAGGGGAGAGTGTACACGGGCTGTGGGAGGAGATTAAATGGGTGGGTAGAGTCCGTGATAGGGGAGAGTGTACATGGGCTGTGGGAGGAGATTAAATGGGTGGGTAGAGTCCGTGATAGGGGAGAGTGTACATGGGCTGTGGGAGGAGATTAAATGGGTGGGTAGAGTCCGTGATAGGGGAGAGTGTACATGGGCTGTGGGAGGAGATTAAATGGGTGGGTAGAGTCCGTGATAGGGGAGAGTGTACATGGGCTGTGGGAGGAGATTAAATGGGTGGGTAGAGTCAGTGATAGGGGAGAGTGTACATGGGCTGTGGGAGGAGATTAAATGGGTGGGTAGAGTCCATGATAGGGGAGAGTGTACATGGGCTGTGGGAGGAGATTAAATGGGTGGGTAGAGTCCATGATAGGGGAGAGTGTACATGGGCTGTGGGAGGAGATTAAATGGGTGGGTAGAGTCCATGATAGGGGAGAGTGTACATGGGCTGTGGGAGATTAAATGGTGGGTAGAGTCCGTGATAGGGGAGAGTGTCATGGGCTGTGGGAGGAGATTAAATGGGTGGGTAGAGTCAGTGATAGGGGAGAGTGTACATGGGCTGTGGGAGGAGATTAAATGGGTGGGTAGAGTCAGTGATAGGGGAGAGTGTACACGGGCTGTGGGAGGAGATTAAATGGGTGGGTAGAGTCCATGATAGGGGAGAGTGTACACGGGCTGTGGGAGGAGATTAAATGGGTGGGTAGAGTCCATGATAGGGGAGAGTGTACACGGGCTGTGGGAGGAGATTAAATGGGTGGGTAGAGTCCGTGATAGGGGAGAGTGTACACGGGCTGTGGGAGGAGATTAAATGGGTGGGTAGAGTCCGTGATAGGGGAGAGTGTACACGGGCTGTGGGAGGAGATTAAATGGGTGGGTAGAGTCAGTGATAGGGGAGAGTGTACACGGGCTGTGGGAGGAGATTAAATGGGTGGGTAGAGTCAGTGATAGGGGAGAGTGTACACTGGGCTGTGGGAGGAGATTAAATGGGTGGGTAGAGTCCGTGATAGGGGAGAGTGTACACGGGCTGTGGGAGGAGATTAAATGGGTGGGTAGAGTCCATGATAGGGGAGAGTGTACATGGGCTGTGGGAGGAGATTAAATGGGTGGGTAGAGTCAGTGATAGGGGAGAGTGTACATGGGCTGTGGGAGGAGATTAAATGGGTGGGTAGAGTCCGTGATAGGGGAGAGTGTACATGGGCTGTGGGAGGAGATTAAATGGGTGGGTAGAGTCCGTGATAGGGGAGAGTGTACAAGGCTGTGGGAGGAGATTAAATGGGTGGTAGAGTCATGATAGGGGAGAGTGTACATGGGCTGTGGGAGGAGATTAAATGGGTGGGTAGAGTCAGTGATAGGGGAGAGTGTACACTGGGCTGTGGGAGGAGATTAAATGGGTGGGTAGAGTCCGTGATAGGGGAGAGTGTCCACGGGCTGTGGGAGGAGATTAAATGGGTGGGTAGAGTCAGTGATAGGGGAGAGTGTACATGGGCTGTGGGAGGAGATTAAATGGGTGGGTAGAGTCCGTGATAGGGAGAGTGTACATGGGCTGTGGGAGGAGATTAAATGGGTGGGTAGAGTCAGTGATAGGGGAGAGTGTACATGGGCTGTGGGAGGAGATTAAATGGGTGGGTAGAGTCTGTGATAGGGGAGAGTGTACACGGGCTGTGGGAGGAGATTAAATGGGTGGGTAGAGTCCGTGATAGGGGAGAGTGTACAAGGGCTGTGGGAGGAGATTAAATGGGTGGGTAGAGTCCGTGATAGGGGAGAGTGTACACGGGCTGTGGGAGGAGATTAAATGGGTGGGTAGAGTCCGTGATAGGGGAGAGTGTACACTGGGCTGTGGGAGGAGATTAAATGGGTGGGTAGAGTCCTGTGATAGGGGAGAGTGTACAGGGCTGTGGGAGGAGATTAAATGGGTGGGTAGAGTCCGTGATAGGGGAGAGTGTACACGGGCTGTGGGAGGAGATTAAATGGGTGGGTAGAGTCCATGATAGGGGAGAGTGTACCATGGGCTGTGGAGGAGATTAAATGGGTGGGTAGGTCAGTGATAGGGGAGAGTGTACACGGGACTGTGGGAGGAGATTAAATGGGTGGGTAGAGTCAGTGATAGGGGAGAGTGTCACAGGCTGTGGGAGGAGATTAAATGGGTGGGTAGAGTCAGTGATAGGGGAGAGTGTACACGGGCTGTGGGAGGAGATTAAATGGGTGGGTAGAGTCAGTGATAGGGGAGAGTGTACACGGGCTGTGGGAGGGATTAAATGGGTGGGTAGAGTCCATGATAGGGGAGAGTGTACACGGGCTGTGGGAGGAGATTAAATGGGTGGGTAGAGTCAGTGATAGGGGAGAGTGTACACGGGCTGTGGGAGGAGATTAAATGGGTGGGTAGAGTCAGTGATAGGGGAGAGTGTACATGGGCTGTGGGAGGAGATTAAATGGGTGGGTAGAGTCAGTGATAGGGGAGAGTGTACACGGGCTGTGGGAGGAGATTAAATGGGTGGGTAGAGTCAGTGATAGGGGAGAGTGTACACGGGCTGTGGGAGGAGATTAAATGGGTGGGTAGAGTCAGTGATAGGGGAGAGTGTACAGGGCTGTGGAGGAGATTAAATGGGTGGGTAGAGTCCATGATAGGGGAGAGTGTACACGGGCTGTGGGAGGAGATTAAATGGGTGGGTAGAGTCAGTGATAGGGGAGAGTGTACACGGGCTGTGGGAGGAGATTAAATGGGTGGGTAGAGTCCATGATAGGGGAGAGTGTACACGGGCTGTGGGGGGAGATTAAATGGGTGGGTAGAGTCATGATAGGGGAGAGTGTACACGGGCTGTGGGAGGGAGATTAAATGGGTGGGTAGAGTCCGTGATAGGGGAGAGTGTACACGGGCTGTGGAGGGGATTAAATGGGTGGGTAGAGTCCGTGATAGGGGAGAGTGTACACGGGCTGTGGGAGGAGATTAAATGGGTGGGTAGAGTCATGTGATAGGGGAGAGTGTACACGGGCTGTGGGAGGAGATTAAATGGGTGGGTAGAGTCAGTGATAGGGGAGAGTGTACATGGCTGTGGGAGGAGATTAAATGGGTGGGTAGAGTCAGTGATAGGGGAGAGTGTACACGGGCTGTGGGAGGGGATTAAATGGGTGGGTAGAGTCAGTGATAGGGGAGAGTGTACACGGGCTGTGGGAGGAGATTAAATGGGTGGGTAGAGTCAGTGATAGGGGAGAGTGTACACGGGCTGTGGGAGGAGATTAAATGGGTGGGTAGAGTCCGTGATAGGGGAGAGTGTACACGGGCTGTGGGAGGAGATTAAATGGGTGGGAGAGTCAGTGATAGGGGAGAGTGTACACGGGCTGTGGGAGGAGATTAAATGGGTGGGGTAGAGTCGTGATAGGGGAGAGTGTACACGGGCTGTGGGAGGAGATTAAATGGGGTGGGGTAGAGTCAGTGAATAGGGAGAGTGTACACGGGCTGTGGGAGGAGATTAAATGGGTGGGTAGAGTCAGTGAGAGGGGAGAGTGTACACGGGCTGTGGGGAGGAGATTAAAAGGGTGGGTAGAGTCAGTGAGTAGGGAGAGTGTACACGGGCTGTGGGAAGGAGATTAAATGGTGGGTAGAGTCAGTGATAGGGGAGAGTGTACACGGGCTGTGGGAGGAGATTAAATGGGTGGGTAGAGTCAGTGATAGGGGAGAGTGTACAGGGCTGTGGAGGAGATTAAATGGTGGGTAGAGTCCAGTGATGGGGAGAGTGTACACGGGCTGTGGGAGGGGATTAAATGGGTGGGTAGAGTCCGTGATAGGGGAGAGTGTACACGGGCTGTGGGAGGGAGATTAAATGGGTGGGTAGAGTCAGTGATAGGGGAGAGTGTACACGGGCTGTGGGAGGAGATTAAATGGGTGGGTAGAGTCAGTGAAGGGGAGAGTGTACATGGGCTGTGGGAGGAGATTAAATGGGTGGGTAGAGTCAGTGATAGGGGAGAGTGTACACGGGCTGTGGAGGAGATTAAATGGGTGGGTAGAGTCGTGATAGGGAGAGTGTACACGGGCTGTGGGAGGAGATTAAATGGGTGGTAGAGTCAGTGATAGGGGAGAGTGTACACGGGCTGTGGAGGAGCTTAAATGGGTGGGTAGAGTCAGTGATAGGGGGAGAGTGTACACGGGCTGTGGGAGGAGATTAAATGGGTGGGTAGAGTCAGTGATAGGGGAGAGTGTACACGGGCTGTGGGAGGAGATTAAATGGGTGGGTAGAGTCAGTGATAGGGGAGAGTGTACACGGGCTGTGGGAGGAGATTAAATGGGTGGGTAGAGTCAGTGATAGGGGAGAGTGTACACGGGCTGTGGGAGGAGATTAAATGGGTGGGTAGAGTCCATGATAGGGGAGAGTGTACACGGGCTGTGGGAGGGGATTAAATGGGTGGGTAGAGTCCATGATAGGGGAGAGTGTACACGGGCTGTGGGAGGAGATTAAATGGGTTGGTAGAGTCCGTGATAGGGGAGAGTGTACACGGGCTGTGGGAGGAGATTAAAATGGGTGGGTAGAGTCAGTGATAGGGGAGAGTGTACATGGGCTGTGGGAGGAGATTAAATGGGTGGGTAGAGTCCGTGATAGGGGAGAGTGTACACGGGCTGTGGGAGGAGATTAAATGGGTGGGTAGAGTCAGTGATAGGGAGAGTGTACACGGGCTGTGGGAGGAGATTAAATGGGTGGGTAGAGTCAGTGATAGGGGAGAGTGTACACGGGCTGTGGGAGGAGATTAAATGGGTGGGTAGAGTCAGTGATAGGGAGAGTGTACACGGGCTGTGGGAGGAGATTAAATGGGTGGGTAGAGTCAGTGATAGGGGAGAGTGTACACGGGCTGTGGAGGAGATTAAATGGGTGGGTAGAGTCCATGATAGGGGAGAGTGTACACGGGCTGTGGGAGGAGATTAAATGGGTGGGTAGAGTCAGTGATAGGGGAGAGTGTACACGGGCTGTGGGAGGAGATTAAATGGGTGGGTAGAGTCATGATAGGGGAGAGTGTACACGGGCTGTGGGAGGAGATTAAATGGGTGGGTAGAGTCCGTGATAGGGGAGAGTGTACACGGGCTGTGGGAGGGATTAAATGGGTGGGTAGAGTCCATGATAGGGGAGAGTGTACAGGGCTGTGGGAGG
>JASTWF010001495.1:2500-77981 GCA_030390025.1 Squalus acanthias | reverse complement strand
CCCCATCCAACTCAGCACCCTCTCACACACACTGTACCCTATCCAACTCCCCACCCTCACACACACACTGTACATCATCCAACTCCCCACCCTCACACACACTGTACCCCATCCAACTCCCCACCCTCACACACACTGTACCCCATCCAACATCCCACCCTCACACACAATGTACACCATCCAACTCCCCACCCTCACACACACACTGTACCCCATCCAACTCCCCACCCTCACACACACACTGTACCCCATCCAACTCCGCACCCTCTCACACACACTGTACCCCATCCAACTCCCCACCCTCTCACACACACTGTACCCCATCCAACTCCCCACCCTCTCACACACACTGTACCCCATCCAACTCCCCACCCTCACACACAAAGTACCCCATCCATCTCCCCACCCTCACACACACACTGTACCCCATCCAACTCCCCACCCTCACACACACTGTACCCCATCCAACTCCGCACCCTCTCACACACACTGTACCCCATCCAACTCCCCACCCTCACACACACTGTACCCCATCCAACTCCCCACCCTCTCACACACACCGTACCCCATCCAACTCCCCACCCTTTCACACACACTGTACCCCATCCAACTCCCCACCCTCTCACACACACTGTACCCCATCCAACTCCCCACCCTCACACACACTGCACCCCATCCAACTCCCCACCCTCACACACACACTGTACCCCATCCAACCCCCCACCCTCACACACACACTGTACCCCATCCAACTCCCCACCCTCTCACACACACTGTACCCCATGCAACTCCCCACCCTCACACACACACTGTACCCCATCCAACTCCCCACCCTCTCACACACACTGTACCCCATCCAACTCCCCACCCTCACACACACACTGTACCCCATCCAACTCCCCACCCTCTCACACACACTGTACCCCATCCAACTCCCCACCCTCATTCACACTGTACCCCATCCAACTCCCCACCCTCACACACACTGTACCCCATCCAACTCCCCACCCTCTCACACACACTGTACCCCATCCAACTCCCCACCCTCTCACACACACTGTACCCCATCCAACTCCCCACCCCCTCACACACACTGTACCCCATCCAATTCCCCACCCTCTCACACACACTGTACCCCATCCAACTCCCCACCCTCTCACACACACTGTACCCCATCCAACTCCCCACCCTCTCACACACACTGTACCCCATCCAACTCCCCATCCTCACACACACACTGTACCCCATCCAACTCCCCACCCTCACACACACTGTACCCCATCCAACTCCCCACCCTCTCATACACACTGTACCCCATCCAACTCCCCACCCTCTCACACACTGTACCCCATCCAACTCCCCACACTCTCACACACTGTACCCCATCCAACTCCCCACACTCTCACACACTGTACCCCATCCAACTCCCCACCCTCTCACACAATGTACCCCATCCAACTCCCCACCCTCACACACACTGTACCCCATCCAACTCCCCACCCTCTCACACACTGTACCCCATCCAACTCCCCCCCCTCACACACACTGTACCCCATCCAACTCCCCACCCTCTCACACAATGTACCCCATCCAACTCCCCACCCTCACACACACACTGTCCCCCATCCAACTCCCCACCCTCTATGCCTGAGTGGGTTTGGGGACCCAGACTGACCGGGTGTGGGGCTTGTGTGAGGACCCTGGGACCGGGTTTGATGGGGGCTGTGGGACCGAGTTTGGGGCTGTTGGGATCAGTGCCGACTGGGAGAGGAGCTGGTCTCACTGTGGTCCTCATGGCCTCCTTCTTCTTGGGTATTTAGGGTATCAAGTGATATGGGGGTAGTGCAGGAAAGTGGAGTGGAGGTTGAAGATCAGCCATGATCTTTTTTAATGGTGGAGCAGGCTCTGTAAGCCTTTCTCTTACTATTGTTTGGAGCTGGAGAATTACGAATAAGCGTAACAATGACAGAAAAGTATGTGATCAACAAAATTGGTCTTTATTCACACTACAGTACAATCGCAGTCAATATGCACCCAATTTATCCGTACATAAAAGTATTTCCCAGCAATTTACATGCTACCTCTGGGCGATTTATTTCCCAAGTCAACTGTACATAAAAGTTCCCTTTTAGCAATACCTAAGCTCTATGTCCGACTTTCATACATACTCCTTTATCTCTGGGTGATCAATCCAAAAATGTTGTAAGTCGAAACGTAGACAGGCCTGCTTCCTCTGTTCGTCTGATCTTCCGTTCTGTCTTCTTTGTCCCTTCTGAATTTCCCTCCCCTGGGTCACTCTTTATAGTGCCTTTCTGCCGGCCTTCCTCATATATCACTGTCTGCCTCCCTCTGATAGGTCAGTTTCACTCCAAACCTTCCCTGATTGGAGTTCCTTCCGCATGACACGTTCATGTTCCTGTGAGGTGTGTGGGGGCGGGACTTCCTCATCACTCGTGTTTCTCCTTCCTGTCCAAGTGGCCTTTGAAACAAAGGACCATGCTGACCACCAGGCAAAGGACACCCTGCTGACTTCCTACATTTTGAATCCGTCTGTAACCATCTCACAATTCGTTCTGAACTTCCATCTCCACATGGTAGCAGCGGTTTTATTATAATTTTTAGAATCTTACACTCGAGGGGCCGAATGGCCGACTTCTGCTCCTATTTCTTATGTTCTTATTCTTATGTTTTTGCTGCTCATTCCCTCCCTTGTGTTTTCCAGAGTCTGCGAAGCACAGGAAGAAAACAAAAATAAAAGTGAAGCAGAAGGGGAAAGTTGTGAAGAAAAAGATTAAGAAACCGATGAATGGAGTGAAAGAGGGAGTGAAACCGAAGGAAGGTACATTTACAATGCAGAATCTGTCTCTGCATGGAGTGAGGGGCCACAAATTATAAAACACATAGAATAATAATCATCGGGGATTTCAACTACCCTGATATTAATTGGACAGAAGAGGTAGGTATTGGGGATAAGGGAATGGAGTTCCCACAATGTGTACAGGACTCCTTTCTAACCTAGTATGTAGGAAGCTCAGCAAGGGAGGAATCGTTATTGGATCTAGTAATGGGGAATGAACCAGAGCAGATAAGAAAAGTAAAAGTAGGGTAACATCTAGGCAATAGTGACCATAATATAATACAATACAGTTTAGGATAATAACTGAGAAGGACATAAGCATCACAAAGACCACAGTAATAGATTGGAGAAAAGCCAATTTTGGGAGACTGAGAATAAAATGGACAACAATATTGGCAAACAATGATGTAGAACAGCAATGGGAAACATTTAAAACGGCGTTCAACAGATTCCAGGAAAAATATATTCTGCTAAAAACCTAAACACTAATGAGACATCATGGATCAAAAAAGACATAAGGGAATAATTGAGGGTAAGGAAAGAGGCATACACTAAGTATATGGACAGCAGGGAAGAGCGTGACAAGAGAGAATATGAATAGATTAGGAGAGAAGTCAAAAAACAATTAGGAAAGCAAAGAGGAACTTTGAAATTAAATTATCAAGGAAATAAAACAAAATAGTAAAATATTTTACAGGTATAGAAATAGAAAAAGGAAGGTCGGAATTGGAATAGGGCCACTAAGGGATGGACAGGATAGAAACATAGAAAATTAGGAGCAGGAGTCGGCCATTCAGCCCTTCGAGCCTGCTCCACCATTCAATATGATCATGGCTGATCCTCTATCTCAATACCATATTCCCGCTCTCTCCCCATACCCCTTGATGCCTTTTGTGTCTAGAAATCTATCTATCTCCTTCTTAAATACATTCAGTGACTTGGCCTCCACAGCCTTCTGTGGAAGAGAATTCCACAGGTTCACCACCCTCTGAGTGAAGAAATTTCTTCTCATCTCAGTCCTGAATGGCCTACCCTTTATCCTGAGGCTGTGGCCCCTGGTTCTAGACTCCCCAGCCAAGAGAAACATTCTCCCAGAGTCCACCCTATCAAGCCCTGTAATAATTTTGTATGCTTCAATGAGATCCCCTCTCATTCTTCTGAATTCAGGAGAATACAGGCCTAGTTTACTCAATCTCTTCTCATACGACAGTCCTGCCATCCCAGGATTCAATCTCGTGAACCTTCATAGAGTCATAGGGGGAAAAATTCAGTATCGCCCCGTTTGGGGCGCAATTATTGGCCGGGTGCAAAGATTAGCGCCTGGCGCTAATTATCGCCTCTGACTGCAAACTTGACTTTTATCGCCCCTGGAGGTGATTGGAGCGCTAAATCAGGCGCTACACATCTGTCTTAAGGCGCAAAGGCCGAGCAGCGAGGCACTAACTCAGAGCGCTGGCGAAGCTCATGTGATGTCAGTCAGCAATGGAACACAGACACAATGGCCCCGGCCAGTTCTTAAAGGGGAGGGTTGATCTTGCTTTCCATCCACATCCTGCTCATTGCAGCCTTGAATCTTGGCCTGGAGAGACCTGCACATCAAATCTGCTGGAAAGAACAATGGAGAGAACCAGGGAAAGAGCTCAGAGTGCAACCCCCACAGTCTCTTCTAAATCGATACAAGGAAGGGAAATCAAAATGAACCTGCAAAGTGCTGCTCAGTACCCAAAACTCCTTCACACAGCGTTGAATCTCTCCAGAAGTCTCTCTCTCTCTCTCTCAGAATGCGTGGTTCAAAAATGTCACCGACAAAAAAAGGCAGGAAGCGGTCGCCTTTAAATAGCACTCCCCCAGTCCCTTCCTGACTGCAAAACGCTCCCCTCAACCTGTGGTTGCTAGCGGCAGGCAGTAAGGCAGGGGGCGCCACTCAATATCCGCTCTGGGACACTACCAGGGCGTTGCGCACTCGACTGACGTCACGATCTGCCGGCGCAGGAGATCGTGGCGGTAATGTTTAGCGCCGCCGCAAAATGTCTAGTTAATTTCGCGAGCGGCGCAAACATTGCCGCGCCCGGGCGCTAGTTGCTTTGCGCCCCATTAGCGCCCTCTTAAGGCGCTAATGGGAGGTGCAACCAACTGAATTTTTCCCCCATAGAGATATACAGCACAGAAAGAGGCCCTTCGCCCCATCGTGTCTGCGCCGGCCATCAAGCCCTGTCTATTCTAATCCCATTCTCATAGAATCATAGAATCATAGAAGATAGGAGCAGGAGTAGGCCATTCGGCCCCTCTAGCCTGCTCCGCCATTCAATGCGACCATGGCTGATCATCCAAATTCAGTACCCTGTCCTTGCTTTCTCCCCATATCCCTTGATCCCTTTAGCCTTAAGAAATATATCCAACTCCTTCTTGAATCTATTTAATGAAGTGGCCTCAACTGCCTTCTGTGGCAGAGAATTCCACAGGTTCACCACTCTCTGGGTAAAGAAATTCTTCCTCATTTCTGTCCTAAATGGCTTACCCCTTATCCTTAGACTGTGACCCCTGGTTCTGGACTCCCCGACCATCGGGAACATCCTTCCTGCATCTAGTTTGTCCTGTCCTGTCAGAATTTTATAAGTTTCAATGAGATCCCCTCTCATTCTTCTAAACTCCAGCGAGTATAAGCCCAATCGACCCAATCTCTCCTCATACGTCATTCCTGCCATCCCAGGTATCAGCCTTGTGAATCTTCGCTGAACTCCTTCCATGGCAAGAACATCCTTCCTCAGATAAGGCGACCAAAACGGCACACAGTACTCAAGGTGTGGTCTCACCAAGGCCCTGTACAACTGCAGCAAGACATCCTTGTTCCTGTACTCAAACCCTCTCGCTATGAAGGCCAACATACCATTTGCCTTCTTAACCGCCTGCTGCACCTGCATGCTTACCTTCAGCGACTGGTGCACAAGGACACCCAGGTCTCGTTGCACAAACCCTTCTCCCAATCTATTGCCATTCAGATAATAATCTGCCTTTCTGTTTTTGACACCAAAGTGGATAACCTCGCATTTATCCACGTTATATTGCATCTGCTACACTTCTGCCCAATCACCCAACCTGTCCAAATCATCCTGGAGTTTCTCGGTATCCTCCTCGCAGCACACACGCCCACCCAGTTTTGTGTCGTCTGCAAACTTGGAGATATTACATCTAGTTCCCTTGTCTAGATCATTAATATATATTGTGAATAGCTGGGGTCCAAGGACCGATCCCTGCGGTACCCCACTAGTCACTGCCTGCCACTCGAAAAAAGACCCGTTTATTCCAACTCTTTGCTTTCTGTCTGCCAACCAGTTCTCTATCCAAGTCAATACCTTGCCCCCAATCCCATGTGCCTTAACTTTACATGCTAATCTCTTATGCGGGACCTTATCAAAAGCCTTTTGGAAGTCCAAATACACCACATCCCCTGGTTCTCCCTTATCTATTTTACCAGTTACATCCTCAAAAAATTCCAGTAGATTAGTCAAGCATGATTTACCTTTTGTAAATCCATGTTGACTTTGTCCGATCCTGTCACTGTTTTCCAAGTGCTCTGCTATTACAACTTTTACAATGGACTCTAGCATTTTCCCCACTACTGATTTCAGGCTTACCGGTCTGTAATTCCCTGTTTTCTCTCTACCACCCTTTTTGAATAGTGGGGTAATATTAGCTACCCTCCAATCCATGGGTACTGTTCCAGATTCCATCGAATGTTGGAAGATGATTAGCAATGCATCTACTATTTCTAGGGCCACTTCCTTAAGTACCCTAGGATGTAGATTATCAGGCCCTGGGGATTTATCGGCCTTCAATCCCGTCAATTTCCCTAACACCATTTCCCTACAAATACTGATTTCTTTCAGTTCCTCCCTTTCATCAGACCCTATGTTCCCCAGCATCTCTGGGAGGTTATTTGTGTCCTCCTTTGTGAAGACAGAACCAAAATATGTATTTAATTGGCCTGACATTTCTTTGTTCCCCATTATAAGTTCCCCTGATTCTGACTGCAAGGGACTTATGCTTGATTTCACTAATCTTTTTCTCTTTACATATCTATAAAAGCTTTTACAGTCAGTTTTTATATTCCCTGCAAGCTTACTCTCGTATTCTATTTTCCCCTTCTTAATTAATCCCTTTGTCCTCCTTTGTTGAATCTTAAACTGTTCCCAATCCTCAGGGTAACTGCTTTTTCTGGCCAATTTATATGCCTCTCCTTGGATCTTATGCTATCCCTAATTTCCCTTTTTGTTTTATTCTTATGCCAAACTGGGATGAACAAATTCTGTAGTTCGTCCATGCGGTCTTTGAATGTTTGCCATTGCCTATCCACCGTCAACCCTTTGAGTGACATTCCCCAATCAATTCTACCCAACTCGCACCTCATACCATCGTAGTTTCCTTTATTTAAATTCAGGACCCTAGTCTCTGAGTCAACTACTTCACTCTCCATCCTAATGAAGAATTCTATCATATTATGATCGCTCCGATCCAAGGGGCCTCGTACAACAAGATTGCTAATTAATCCTTTCTCGTTACATAATACCCAGTCTAAGATGAACACTTGGTCCGTAGCCTTGTATGCTAAGGCGTTTCAAGTGCTCATCTAAATGCCTCTTGAATGTTGCCTCTACCACCCTTTCAGGCAGTGAGTTCCAGATTCCAACCACCCTCTGGGTGAAAAAGATTTTCCTCATATCCCCTCTAAACCTCCTGCCCCTTACCTTGAAACTATGCCCCTGGTTATTGACCCCTCTAAGGAGAAAAGTTCCTTTCTATCTACCCTATCTATGCCCCTCATAATTTTGTACACCTCAATCAGGTCCCCCCTCAGCCTTCTCTGCTCTAAGGAAAACAACCCCAGCCTGCCCAGTCTCTCTTCATAGCTGAAGCGCTGCAGCCCAGGTAACATCCTGGTGAATCTCCTCTGCACCCTCTCCAATGCAATCACATCCCTCCTATAGTGTGGTGACCAGAACTGCACACAGTATTCCAGCTGTGGCCTAACTAACATTTTGTACAGCTCCATCATAACCTCCCTGCTCTTATATTCTATGCCTCGGCTAATGAAGGCAAGTATCCCATATGCCTTTTTAACCACCTTATCTACCTGTTCTGCTGCCTTCAGGGATCTATGTACATGCACACCAAGGTCCCTCTGATCCTCTGTCCTTCCTAGGATCATACCATTCATTGTGTATTCCCTTGCCTTGTTAGTCCTCCCAAAATGCATCACCTCACACTTTTCAGGGTTAAATTCCATTTGCCACTGTTCTGCCCATCTGACCATCCCGTCTATATCGTCCTGCAGCCTGAGGCTTCCCTCCTCGCTATTTACCACTCCACCAATTTTCGTGTCATCTGCGAACTTACTGATCATACTTCCTACATTCATATCTAAATCATTAATGTACACTACAAACAGCAAAGGACCCAGCACCGATCCCTGCGGTACACCACTGGACACAGGCTTCCAGTCACAAAAACAACCTTCGGCCATCACCCTCTGCCTCCTGCCACTAAGCCAATTTTAGATCCAATGTGCCAAATTGCCCTGGATCCCATGGGCTCTTACCTTCTTGACCAGTCTCCCATGCGGGACTTTGTCAAAAGCCTTACTGAAGTCCATGCAGACTACATCAACTGCCCTACCCTCATCCACACACCTAGTCACCCTCTCTCAAAATTCAATCAAATTGGTCAGACATGATCTCCCCCTGACAAAGCTATGCTGACTATCCCTGATTAATCCCTGCCTCTCCAAGTGGAGACTAATTCTGTCCCTTAGAATTTTTTCCAATAATTTCCCTACCACTGATGTTAGGCTCACTGGTCTGTAATTCCCTGGTTTATCCCTACTACCCTTCTTGAATAATGGTACTACGTTAGCTGTTCTCCAGTCCTCTGGCACCTCCCCTGTGGCCAGAGAGGTTCTGAAAATTTGTGTCAGAGCCCCTGCAATCTCCTCCCTTGCCTCACACAGCAGCCTGGGATACATCCCGTCAGGGCCTGGGGATTTATCCACTTTTAAGCTCGCTAAAACCGTTAGTACCTCCTCCCTCTCAATACTAATTTGTTCAAGTATATCACAATCCCCCTGCCTGATTTCTATGCCTACATCACCCTTCTCCACAGTGAACACAGATGCAAAATATTCATTTAAAACCTCACCTACATCTTCCCGCTCTACACACAGATTGCCACTTTGGTCCCTAATGGGCCCTACTCTTTCCCTGGTTATCCTCTTGCCCTCAATATACTTATAAAACACCTTGGGATTTTCCTTTATTTTGCCCGCCAGTGTTTTTTCATGCCCCCTCTTCGCTCTCCTAATTTCTTTTTTAAGTACCCCCCTGCACTTTCTATACTCCTCTAGGGCTTCCACTGGTTTTAGTCCTTTGTATCTGCCAAAAGACTCCCTTTTTTTCCTAATCCATTCTTGTATATCCCTTGACATCCAGGGTTCCCTGGGCTTGTTGGTCCCACCCTTGACCTTTACGGGAACATGTTGGTGTTGTACTCTCTCTATTTCCTTTCTGAAAGACTCCCACTGCTCTGATGTGGATTTTCCTACAAGTAGCTGATCCCAGTCCATTTTGGCCAGATCCTGCCTTATCATATTAAAATCGGCCTTCCCCCAATTTAGAACCTTTATTTCCAGTCCATCTTTGTCCTTTTCTATGACTACCTTAAATCTCACCGAATTGTGGTCACTGTCACCAAAATGCTCTCCTACTGACACATCTACTGTAGGGGGTGGTAATGGGGTCAGCCTTCACTTTCTGACTCAGTGAGCGGTTCGAATCGCTCCCACACCCCGGGTTCCGAGACTTTGGACTTATTTAGGGGTTGTGAACAAAAATGCAGTAGACAACAGGTTCTGATGAAAGAATTTTTACTTTATTAAAAGAAAAGGGTAACAAACTTAAAACACACTTAATACTTAAACACAGATTGGGGAGCACACGGTACAGGCGAGGGAGAAATACAATATACCAAACAAATACCTTATCCCTCCCAAAGATCCCACTATCTAGCTAGGTTTTTGGTTTCAGGAGATCAGGGATAATGCTCACCAATGAATCCTTGGCAGGATTTTAGAGTCTTTTGTTTAAAAGATTTTGTAAGGCCCTTGTTGCTGCGAGGTGTCCGATGGTCACTGAGGCAGTCGCTCTGGTTTCTTCTTGTGTGATGGTCTGTTTGTTGGCCTTCCTCCTTGTGGCTTGTAGTGGATTTGCTGGAGCAGGGAGAGAGCTGTGTCAGCGTAGTCAGCGAGTCCAAAAGAGAGAAAGAGTTTTTGGGACAGGCTTTCAATTATACTGTCTTTTTTTCGCGCCCAAAAACCCCTTACTAAAACGGATTCCTTTAGGTTGCAAATGAACCTTGCTTAGTCCATTGTCTAGTTTTGGCGGGCTTGCCAGTTCCGATGGCTTTAGCTCAGTGTTAAACATGTCCTGATCGTTTTCTGATATAAACACAGCCTTATCTATGCGCCAAATCTCAACCCTATTGTCCTGGGCTTTTGGCGGGCTTTTAAATCTGTCCTGTGGCCTGGTTGATTGGCTTTTGATGAAGTACTAAATGTTTAATTGATTTCAGGCTTCTGGAATCCTGTTTGTGCCTGGAAATTTCAAAAGGGGGTTTTGGATTATTCATATTTCGATGTGTGTGTGAGGCTTTGGGTTTGTCTCTTCCTCCTTGTTGGATTGCAGTGTAAACAATTCCCAGACAGCTTGATTGGGCCCCAATACCCAAAGCTGTCCACTGCCTGGCCACGCCCCTCCGCAGCCTGTCTTGTGTCTGTGAAAGGTGTCTCTCCCAATAGTAAGATTCAAAAGTCATTTTCCTCCATCCAGCCTTGCCATACTCCCTTGTGCCATTACATATTTGCTCTGCCTTCCAGGCTGACTTGTTTTTTCCTCTATATTTGGCTGTGCATCACCCCCTACTATAGCTCCACTCCGTATCCCACCCCCTGCCAAGTTAGTTTAAACCCCCCCAACAGTACTAGCAAACCTCCCCGCAAGGATGTTGGTCCCGTTCCGGTTCAGGTGCAACCCGTCCGACTTGTACAGGCCCCACCTTCCCCAGAAGCAGACCCAGTGATCCAGGAAATTAAAGCCCTCCCTCCTGCACCAACTCTTTAGCCATGCATTCATCTGCTCTATCCTCCTATTCCTATATTCATTAGCACGTGGCACCGGGAGTAATCCAGAGATTACAACCTTTGAGGTCCTGCTTTTTAATCTGCTACCTAGCTCCCTAAATTCTTGTTGCAGGACCTCATCCCTCTTTCTACCCATGTTGTTGGTACCAATGTGAACCACGAGCTCTGACTGTTCGCTCTCCCCCTTCAGAATACCCTGCAGCCGTTCAGTGACATCCTTGACCCTGGCACCAGGGAGGCAACATACCATCCTGGAGTCATATCTGCGGCCACAGAAACGTCTATCTGTTCCCCTTATGATAGAATCCCCTATCACTATTGCTCTCCCACTCTTTTTCCTCCCCTCCTGTGCAGCTGAGCCACTCGTAGTGCCATAAGACAACCCACCCATTCCAGGTATTAGTCTAGTAAACCTTCTCTGAACTGCTTCCAACGCATTTACATCCTTCCTTAAATAAGGAGACTAATACTGTACACAGTACTCCAGATGTGGTCTCACCAATGCCCTGTATAACTGAAGCATAACCTCACTACTTTTGTATTCAATTCCCCTCGCAATAAACGATAACATTCTATTAGCTTTCCTAATTACTTGCTGTACCTGCATAGTAACCTTTTGCGATTCATGCACTAGGACACCCAGATCCGTCTGCATCTCAGAGCTCTGCAATCTCTCACCATTTAGATAATATACTTCATTTTTATTCTTCCTGCCAAAATGGACAATTTCACATTTTCCCACATTATACTCCATTTGCCAGATCTTTGCCCACTCGCTTAACCTATCTATATCCCTTTGTAGCCTCCTTATGTCCTCTTCACAATTTACTTTCCTACCTATCTTTGTGTCATCAGCAAATTTAGCAACCATACCTTCGGTCCCTTCATCCAAGTCATTTATATAAATTGTAAAAAGTTGAGGCCCCAGCACTGATCCCTGTGGCACACCACTCGTTACATCTTGCCAATCAAAAAATGACCCATTTATGCCTACTCTCTGTTTCCTGTTAGCTAGCCAATCTTCTATCCATGCCAATATGTTACCCCTTACACCATGAGCTTTTATTTTCCACAATAACCTTTGATGTGGCACCTTATCAAATGCCTTCTGGAAATCTAAGTACAGTACATCCACCGGTTCCCCTTTATCCACAGCACATGTTACTTCCTCAAAGAACTCCAATAAATTGGTTAAACGTGATTTCCCTTTCACAAAACCATGTTGACTCTACCTGATTACTTTGAACTTTTCTAAGTGCCCTGCTATAACGTCTTTAATAATAGCTTCTAACATCTTCCCCATGACAGATGTTAAGCTAACTGGCCTGCAGTTTCCTGCTTTCTGTCTCCCTCCCTTTTTGAATAAAGGAGTTACATTTGCTATTTTCCAATCTAATGGAACCTTCCCCGAATTTAGAAAATTTAGGAAAATTAAAACCAATGCATCAACTATCTCACTAGCCACTTCTTTTAAGACCCTAGGATGATGTCCATCAGGACCCGGGGACTTGTCAGCCCGCAGCTCCAACAATTTGCTCAGTACCACTTCCCTGGTGTTTATAATTTTCTTGACTTCCTCCCTCCCTTCCATTTCCTGATTTACAGCTATTTCTGGGATGTTACTTGTATCCTCTACAGTGAAGACCGATGCAAAATACCTGTTCAATTCAACTGCCATCTCCTTATTTTCCATTATTAATTCCCCAGACTCACTTTCTATAGGACCAATGCTCACTTTGTTAACTCTTTTCTTTTTTAAATATCTATAGAAACTCTTACTATCTGTTTTTATATTTCTAGCTAGCTTTCTCTCGTACTCTAATTTTTTTCTCCTTATTAATCTTTTAGTCATTCTTTGCTGTTTTTTATATTCTGTCCAATCTTCTGACCAGCCACCCATCTTTGCGCAATTATATGCTTTTTCTTTAAGTTTGATACTATCTTTAACTTTTTTAGTTAACCACGGATGGTGGGTCCTCCCCTTGGAATTTCTCTTCTCGTTGGAATGTATATATTCTGTGTATTTTGAAATATCTCCTTAAGTGTCTGCCACTGCAACTCTATTGACCTATCCCTTAACCTAATTTGCCAGTTCACTTTAGCTAGCTCTGCTTTCATAAGAATATAAGAACATAAGAAATAGGAGCAGGAGTCGGCCAATTGGCCCCTCGAGCCTGCTCTGCCATTCAATAAGATCATGGCTGATCTGATCCTAACCGCCAATCTACTATCACAGAACCATCTCCTGAAGCTAACAGAATTGGACACACGAAATAGGAGCAGGATCAGGCTACACGGCCCCTGGGCCCGCACCACTACCCACAGGGCCATGACCGATCCGAACCTAGACTCATGTCCAAATTCCTGCCCGCTCCCCGTAACCCTTAATTCCCTTTACTTCTAGGAAACTGTCTATTTCTGTTTTAAATTTATGTAATAATGTAGCTTCTACAGCTTTTTGGGGCAGCATATTCCATGGACCTACCACCCTCTGAGTGAAGTAGTTCCTTCTCATCTCAGTTTTGAAAGAGCAGCCCCTTATTCTAAGACTATGTCCCCTAGTTCTAGTTTCACCCATCATCGGGAACATCCTCCCCGCATCCACCCGATCCAACCCCTTCACAATCTTATATGTTTCAATAAGATCGCCTCTCATTCTTCTGAACTCCAATGAGTAGAGTCCCAATCTACCCAACCTCTCCTCATATGTCCATCCCCTCATCCCCGGGATTAACCGAGTGAACCTTCTTTGTACTGACTCGAGAGCAAGTACGTCTTTTCTTAAGTATGGACACCAAAACTGTATGCAGTATTCCAGGTGCGGTCTCACCAATACCTTGTACAACTGAAGCAATACCTCCCTATTTTTATATTCTATCCTCCTAGCAACGAAAGCCAACATTCCATTGGCCTTCTTAATCACTTGCTGCACCTGCATACTAACCTTTTGAGTTTCGTGCACCAGGACCCCCAGATCCCTTTGTACTTCAGTACTTTCCAGTTTCTTGCCATTAAGATAATAACTTGCTCTACTATTTTTCCTGCCAAAGTGCATAACCTCACACTTTCCAGTATTGTATTCCATCTGCCAAATCTCTGCCCATTTACTTAGCCTGTCTATGTCCCCTTGCAGATTTTTTATGTCCTCCTCACTCACTACTTTCTCTCCCATCTTAGTATCATCTGCAAACTTTGATATGTTACACTCGGTCCCCTCCTCCAAATCGTTAATATAGATTGTAAAGAGTTGGGGACCCAGCACTGACCCCTGCGGAACACCACTAGTTACTGATTGCCAGTCTGAGAATGAACCATTTATCCCAACTCTCTGCCTTCTGTTAGATAGCCAATCCTCTATCCATGTCAGAATATTACCCCCAATCCTGTGATTTTTTATCTTAAGCAATAACCTTGTCAAATGCCTTTTGGAAGTCTAAATACACCACATCCACTGGTTCCCCTTTATCCACCCTGTATGTTACTTCCTCAAAGAACTCCAGCAAATTTGTCAAACATGACTTCCCCTTCATAAAACCATACTGACTTTGTCCTATTAAATTATGATTATCCAAATGTCCCGTTACTGTCTCCTTAATAATGGACTCCAAAATTTTACCTACCACAGATGTTAGGCTAACTGGTCTATAGTTTCCAGCCTTCTGTCTACTGCCCTTTTTAAATAAGGGTGTTACATTAGCAGTTTTCCAGTCTGCCGGGATCTTTCCTGAGTCCAGGGAGTTTTGGAAAATTATTACCAATGCATCCACAATCCCTACCGCCACTTCCCTCAAGACCCTAGGATGTAAGCCATCAGGTCCAGGTGATTTATCCGCCTTGAGTCCCATTATTTTACCGAGTACCACTTCCTTAGTGATTTTGATCGTGTTTAGCTCCTCCCCCTCTATAGCCCCCTGTTTGTCCAGTGTTGGGATATTCTTAGTGTCCTCTACCGTAAAGTCTGATACAAAATATTCATTCAGTGTATTTGCCATCTCCATATTTCCCACCATTAATTTCCCGGTCTCATCCTCTAAGGGACCAACATTTACTTTAGCCACCCTTTTCTTTTTATATAACTATAAAAACTCTTTCTATCTGTTTTTATATTTTTTGCTAATTTACTTTCATAATCTATCTTCCCTTTCTTAATCAATCTTTTTGTTATTTTTTGCTGTCTTTTAAAGTTTTCCCAATCCTCTATCCTCCCACTAGATTTCGCTACCTTTTATGTCCTTGTTTTTAGTTGAATACTATCCTTAATTTCTTTACTTAGCCACGGATGACTGTCTTTTCTTTTACACCCTTTTCTTCTCAGTGGAATATATATTTTTTGGAAGTTGTAAAATAACTCCTTAAATGTACACCACTGATCATGCATCATCTTACCCTTTAATCTATTTTCCCAATCCACTCTACTCAATTCCGCTTGCATACCTTCATAGTCTCCTTTATTCAAGCTTAGCACGCTTGTTTGAGATCCAACCTTCTCACCCTCTAATTGAATATGGAATTCAACCATGTTATGGTCACTCATTCCAAGGGGATCCTTTACTAGGACATTTTTAATTAATCCTGTCTCGTTACTAGAAAATTAAAAAGTAATATAAGGGTTAAGTCATGGCAGTAGAGCTCGGACCTGTGTCATGCTCCTCCTGTAACATGTGGGAAATCAGGGACGCTTCCTGTGTCCCTGACAACCATGTGTGCGGGAAGTGTGTCCAGCTGCAGCTCATGTGGGACCGCATGACGGCCCTTGAGCTGCGGATGGACTCACTTTGGAGCATCCACGATTCTGAGAGGGTTGTGGATAGCACATTTAGTGAGTTGATCACACCGCAGGTTAAGGCCAGCGTAGATAGTACATGGGTGACCAAAAGGCAGAGCAAGGGCAGGAAGGTAGTGCAGAAATCCCCTGGGGTTGTCTCCCTTAGCAACAGGTTCACCGCCTTAGGTGCTGTTGTCGGGGGGGGATGACTCATCGGGGGAAGGCACCAGCAGCCAGGCTCATGGCACCATGACTGGCTCTGTTGCAAAGAAGGGAGGGAAAAAGAGTGGCAGGGCTATAGTAATAGGGGATTCGATTGTAAGGGGAATAGATAGGGGTTTCTGTGGTCGCGACCGAGACTCCAGGATGGTATGTTGCCTCCCTGGTGCAAGGGTCAAGGATGTCTCGGCATGGGTGCAGAACATTCTGGAGGGGGAGGGGGAACAGCCAGTTGTCGTGATACATGTTGGTACCAACGACGTAGCTAAAAAAAGGGAAGAGGTCCTACAAGTAGAATTTAGGGAGTTAGGAGCCAAGCTAAAAAGTAGGACCTCGAAGGTAGTAATCTCTGGATTACTACCAGTGCCACGTGCTAGTAAGAGTACAGAGAACAGGATAGTTAGGCTAAATACGTGGCTTGAGCAGTGGTGTAAGAGGGAGGGTTTTAAATTTTTGAGGCATTGGAACCAGTTTTGTGGTAGGTGTGACCTATACAAAAGGGACGGTCTACACCTGTGCAAAGATGGAACTGATGTTCTCGGGGTAATTTTTGATAAAGCAGTTCGGGAGCATTTAAACTAGTATGGCAGGGGGCTAGAAACCTATGTAGTGAAATAGAGGAAAGTGAAAGGCAGACAGAAATAAATGGTAAAAGGGTGAGGAACAAAAAACAAAGGGCCAAACTAATTCATAAAAAATGTGAGCATAAAAAAAGCCTGAGGGTTTTATACCTTAATGCGAGAAGCATCAGGAACAAGGTAGATGAATTAGCTGTGGAAATAGAGGTTAATAATTATGATCTAATTGGGATTACGGAAACATGGTTGCAGGGTGAGCAGGGCTGGGAGCTTAACATACAGGGGTATTCAGTATTTAGGAAGGATCGACAAAAAAGAAAGGGAGGAGGGGTAGCATTGCTGGTAAAAGAGGGGATAAATGCAATTGAAAGGAAGGATATTAACTCAGTTAATACAGAATCTATATGGGTGGAGCTAAGAAATAGCGAGGGGCGAAAAACATTAATAGGAGTGGTATATAGGCCTCCAAATAGTAAAATAGAGGTTGGGGAGGGCATCACGAGGGAAATTAGAGAAGCGTGCAATAAGAGCACAGCTGTCATCATAGGTGACTTTAACTTACATATAGATTGGAATAGCCTAATCAGTAAAAATAATGAGGAGGAGGAATTCCTTGAGTGTTTAAGGGATGGTTATCTGGATCAATATGTCGAGGAACCAACTCGGGAACAGGCTATATTGGACTGGGTACTGTGCAATGAGAAGGGACTAATTAGTAATCTTGTTGTACGGGGACCCTTGGGTCAGAGCGATCATAACATGATCGATTTCTCACTCGAAATGGAGAGCGAAGAAATTGACTCAGAGACTAAGGTCCTGAATTTAAACAAGGGGAATTATGATGCCATTAGACGGGAACTGAGTAGGTCTGATTGGACAACGTTCCTGGGAGGACTGGAGGTAGATAAACAATGGCAAGCATTTAAAGATAGAATGACAAAATTGCAAAAATTGTTTATACCAATCTGGCATAAAAGGAAATCTAAAAAGGTGACTCAACCGTGGATAACAGGGGAAATTAGAGACAGCATAAAATCCAAAGATAGGGCGTATAAAATAGCCAAAAAAAGCGCCAGAGCGCAAGATTGGGAACAGTTTAAGATAGAGCAAAGGAGGACAAAGGGCTTAATCAAGAGGGGCAAAATAGCTTACGAAAGCAAGCTGGCGGAAAATATAAAAACTAACTCCAAAAGCTTTTATAAGTATATCAAGAGGAAAAGACTGGTGAAAACCAAAGTTGGTCCATTGCAGTCAGATACGGGGGAATATATAACGGGAAATAAGGAAATGGCAGACCAACTAAATGCATACTTTGGGTCAGTCTTTACGAAGGAAGACACAAAAAACCTCCCTGGGATATCGGGAAAAATAGGGACATTGGCAAAGGAGGAACTGACGCAAATCAATATCTCTAAGGATATGGTGTTAAGGAAGCTAAAGGGATTGAAGGCGGACAAATCCCCAGGGCCTGATAACATGCATCCTAGGGTACTGAAGGAGGTGGCCCTAGAGATAGCACTAAGTATGATTTTTCAGAATTCATTAGACTCGGGAACAGTGCCCATGGATTGGAGGGTAGCTAACGTTACCCCACTATTCAAAAAGGGGGGTAGGGAAAAAGTAGGTAATTACAGACCTGTAAGCCTTACATCAGTTGTGGGCAAAATGCTGGAGTCCATCATTAAGGATGAAATAGCGGAGCACTTAGCAAATGGGGACAGGATAGGACAGAGTCAACATGGATTTACAAAGGGTAAATCGTGCTTGACTAATCTATTGGAATTTTTTGAGGGAGTAACTGGTAAAATAGATGGGGGAGAGCCAGTAGATGTGGTGTACCTGGACTTCCAAAAGGCCTTCGATAAGGTCCCACATAAAGATTAGCAGGGAAAATTGAAGCTCATGGGATAAAGGGGAAAGTATTGACGTGGATAGAGAACTGGCTGTCAGATAGAAAACAGAGAGTTGGAATAAACGGCTCATTTTCTGAATGGCAGGCAGTAACAAGTGGGGTACCACAGGGATCTGTCCTGGGTCCCCAGCTGTTCACAATTTACATTAATGACCTGGATCAGGGAGTCGGATGCAGCATTTCCAAATTTGCAGACGACACTAAACTAGGAGGGGGGGTGGGCTCAGAGGAGGAGACCAGGAAGCTCCAGAGCGATTTGGACAGACTGGGTGATTGGGCGGATAAATGGCAGATGCACTATAATGTGGACAAGTGCGAAGTTATCCACCTTGGGTGCAGGAACGGGAGGGCAAATTATTATTTAAATGGCAATAAATTGGGAGAGGGGGAAGTACAGAGAGACCTGGGTGTTCTTGTACACCAGTCACTGAAGGCGAGCATGCAGGTGCAACAGGCGGTCAAGAAGGCAAACGGTATGCTGGCCTTCATAGCAAAAGGGTTGGAATACAGGAACAGGGATACCTTGCTGCAGCTGTACAGGGCACTGGTGAGACCACACCTCGAGTACTGTGTACAGTTTTGGTCGCCTCATCTGAGGAAAGATGTTCTTGCCATGGAGGGGGTGCAGCGGCGATTCACCAGGCTGATACCAGGAATGGCGGGATTGACCTATGAGGAGAGACTATGTAGTTTAGGGATGTACACACTGGAGTTTAGAAGATTGAGAGGGGACCTCATAGAAGTGTATAAAATTCTGACAGGTCTAGACAGACTAGATGCAGAAGGAATGTTTCCCTTGGCGGGTGAGAACAGAACTAGAGGACATAATTTAAGGATAAGGGCTAAACCATTTAGGACAGAAATGAGGGGGAATTTCTTCACTCAGAGGGTGGTGAACCTGTGGAACTCATTGCCACAGAGGGCAGTGTACGCCAGCTCATTAAATATATTTAAGAGGGAATTAGATATATTTCTACAGGCAAAAGGGGTTAAGGGTTACGGAGAGAAGGCGGGGACGGGATACTGAATTGGAGGATCAGCCATGATCTCATTAAATGGCGGAGCAGGCTCGAAGGGCCGGATGGCCTACTCCTGCTCCTATCTTCTATGTATCTATGTATCTATGTTACACAGGACCAGATCTAAGGTTGCTTGCCCCCTGGTCGGTTCAGTTACATACTGCTCAAGAAACCCATCCCTAATACACTCAATGAACTCATCCTCAAGGCATGCCCTCATAATTGCCCTGATTTAAGTTTAAAATACTAGTCTTGGACCCACTCTTCTCTCTCTCAAACTGAATGTAAAATTCAATCATATTATGAGCGCTGCTACCTAGCGGCGCCTTCACTATGAGGTCATTAATTAATCCTATCTCGTTGCACAATACCAGGTCTAGTATAGCCTGCTCTCTGGTTGGCTCCAGAACGTGCTGTTCTGAGAAACTATCCCGAAAACATTCCATGAACTCCTCATCTATGCTACCTTTGCCCATCTGATTTTTCCAGTCTATATGCAGATTAAAATCCCCCATGATTATTGCCGTACCCTTCTGACAAGCTCCCATTATTTCTTCCTTTATACTCCATCCTACCATGTTAGGGGGCCTGTACACCACTCCCACAAGTGACTTCTTGCCTTTATTATTTCTACCCGAACCGCTTCTACATCCTGGTTTCCTGAACTTAGGTCATCCCTCTCTATTGTGCTAATACCATCAGTAATTAACAGAGCCACCCCTCCACCTTTTCCTAGCTTTTTGTCCTTCCTAAATGTCATATACCCTTCAATATTCAGGTCCCAATCTATGTCATCCTGCAGCCATGTTTCTGTAATGGCTATCAGATCGTACTTATTTATTTCTATTTGCGCTATCAGTTTATCTGTTTTGTTTCGAATGCTACGTGTATTCAGATGCAGAGCCTTTAGTTTTGTCCTTTTATTATTTTTGTAACCTCTAGCCTTAACTGTTGATTTACTCTTAGATTTGTACTCTCTATCCCTTCCTGTCACGGTCTGTTTATCATTTCCCATATTAATACCTTTCTCTATTACCTTGTCTCTACTCTTTGATTTACCACATCTTCCCAAATTTGATCCCTTGCCCCCAATATTTAGTTTAAAGCCCTCTCTACCGCCCTAGTTATACGACTCGTCAGAACACTGGTCCCAGCACGGTTCAGGTGAAGACCGTCCCAGTACTGGTGCTAGTGCCCGAGGAATTGAAACCCATTTCTCCCACACCAGTCTTTGAGCCACGCATTCATCTCTTTAATTTTATTTACCCTATGCCAATTTGCTCATGGCTCAGGTAATAATGCAGACATTATTACCCTTGAGGTTCTGCTTTTTAATTTAGCCCCTAGCTGCTCATACTCTCTCAGCAGAACCTCTCTCCTAGTTCTACCTATGTCGTTGGTACCTACATGGACCACGACCACTGGCTCCTCCCCCTCCCACTGCAAGTTCCTCTCCAGCCCAGAGCAGATGTCCCAAACCCTGGCACCGGGCAGGCAACACAGCCGTCTGGACTCTTGCTCTTGGCCGCAGAGAATTGTATCCCCCTGATTATGCTGTCCCCAATTACCACTACATTCCTATTAACTCCCCCCGCTTGAATGGCTTCCTGTACCTCGGTGCCATGGTCAGTTTGCTCATCCACCCTGCAGCCACCGCTTTCATCCATACAGGCCGCAAGAACCTCAAACCTGTTGGACAATTGCAAAGGCTGAGGCTCCTCCACCTCCTGGGTCCCCATACCTGCCTCACTCGCAGTCACATCCTCCTGTCCCTGACCACTGACCAAATCAGAAGACCCTATCCTAAGGGGTGTGACTGCCTCCTGGAATAAAGTGTCCAGGTAACTTTCCCCCTCCCTGATGCATCGCAGAGTCCACAGCTCGGCCTCCAGCTCATCAACTCTGAGCCGAAGCTCCTCGAGCCGCAGACATTTACCGCAGATGTGTTCGTCCTGGATCACACTGACGTCCAGGAGCTCCCACATACTGCAGTCGCAACACACCACCTGCCCTGCCATCTTTATTGAGCCTTAATTTATTTATTTTTATTAATTAATCCCTACTACACCTAATAAGATTTATTACTGCTAGTAAACTAGTACTAATGAAACCTTACAATTACTAATACATTTCCTGGGCTTTAAAAGATAAGGGAAGTGAGCAAAATACTCACCAGCCAATCACTTACCCTTTTCCCTATGATGTCACCTTTTATTTTTCTCCAAATGCGGTTGGGGGGTGTCACAGAGCCGAGCTCCCGCTGGTTCTCTGTCCCCTCTTGTGCAGCTTTTTAACTCCTGCTCTCCTGGAAGCTGATAAGGATAGAAAAAGAAAGGAACATCTCCCTCCCCGAACTCCCTCACTCACCAAACTCGCAGCTTTACACTCTGTTCCGAGCTGCACTCCATGACATACTGCACTCTAGCTCTCTTATTGATACTGCTGAGATTTAAATAAGTGAGCTCTCTGGCAGTTACAGAACCAGATTAGACCAGTTAATTAATTAATTACTCTCACCTGCTCTCCAGCACAGAGCTTGCTTAGCCCTGCCCAAGCCTGGAAGAAACTTAAAACTTGAAACAGTAAATTTAAATTTAAGTTAAATGCTAATTGCAAGCACACAAGACTAGATTTTATAAAAAAAAGAGATTAACCTTTAAGATTCACTCCCTCACTCACCAAACTCGCAGCTTTACACTCTGCTTGTCTTCTTCTGTGAAAGATGAAGCAGCTGAAGATGGTTAGGCCTAGGACACTGCCCTGAGGAACTCCTGCAGCGATGTCCTGGGGCTGTGATGATTGACCTCCAACCACCACAACCATCTTCCTTTGTGCTAGGTATGACTCCAGCCAGTGGAGAGTTTTCCCCCCGATTCCCATTGACTTCAGTTTTACTGGGGCTCCTTGATGCCACACTTGGTCAAATGCTGCCTTGATGGCAAGGGCAGTCACTCTCACCTCTCCTCTGGAATTCAGCTCCTTTGTCCATGTTTGGACCAAGGCTGTAATGAGGTCGGGAGCCGAGTGGTCTTGGCGGAACCCAAACTGGGCATCAGTGAGCAGGTTATTGGTGAGTAAGTGCCGTTTGATTGCACTGTCGCTGACACCTTCCATCACTTTGCTGATGATTGAGAGTAGACTGATTGGGTGGTAATTGGCCGTATTGGATTTGTCCTGCTTTTTGTGAACAGGACATACCTGGTCTTTTCCATAACAAAACCTCATGATACTGTGATAATTTTTTCCCAAATGCTCTCCCATTGAAACATGCACCACTTCATTCCCCAGGATTAGATCCAGCATTGCTTCCTTCCTCGTTGGGCTAGAAATGCACTGATCAAGAAAGTTCTCTTGCACACATTTCAGGAATTCCCCTCCTCCTCTTTGCCCTTTACACTGTTATTTTCCCAGTCTATATTAGTATAATTGGAGTCCCCCATTATCACTACTCGAAGGTTCTTGCATCTTTTTGCAATTTGCCTGCAAATTTGCTCCTCTATCTCCTTCCCATTATTTGGTGGTCTATAGTATACACCCAGCAGCGTAATAGCTTCTCTATTGTTCCTTAATTCTAACCAAATAGATTCTATCTCTGAACCCTCAGCTACATCAAACCTTTCTAGTGCTGTAACAGTATCCTTGAGCAATACTGCCACCCCCCCTCCTTTTTTCCTTCCCTATATTTCCTGAATACATTGTAGCCAGGAATATTAAGTTCTCAATCCTCCCCTTGCTTGAGCCAGGTCTCTGTTATTGCCACTATATCATAATCCCATGTGGCACCTTGTGCCTGCAGCTCAACAATCTTATTTACCACGCTCCGTGCATTTACGCACATGCACTCCAAACCCATCTTAGTCTGCCTTGCATTTCCCCCCCTGTCTGATCCTCCTATTTCTGAACTACTCTTCATTCTAATGCTGTTTGTCTGGTCCTGTCCTCTCTGTACCTTGTTGCTCCTCTCTAATGCTTTATCCTGGTGCCCATCCTCCTAGGAAGTGGTGATATTCCCAGTTGTTAATCTGGGGAGGGGAGACATTCCCAGTTGTTAATCTGGGGAGGGGAGATATTCCCAGTTGTTAATCTGGGGAGGGGTGATATTCCCAGTTGTTAATCTGGGGAGGGATGATATTCCCAGTTGTTAATCTGGGAAGGGATGATATTCCCAGTTGTTAATCTGGGGAGGGGAGATATTCCCAGTTGTTAATCTGGGAAGGGATGATATTCCCAGTTGTTAATCTGGGGAGGGGAGATATTCCCAGTTGTTAATCTGGGAAGGGATGATATTCCCAGTTGTTAAACTGGGGAGGGATGATATTCCCAGTTGTTAATCTGGGGAGGGATGATATTCCCAGTTGTTAATCTGGGGAGGGGAGATATTCCCAGTTATTAATCTGGGGAGGGATGATATTCCCAGTTGTTAATCTGGGAAGGGGTGATATTCCCAGTTGTTAATCTGGGGAGGGGAGATATTCCCAGTTGTTAATCTGGGAAGGGATGATATTCCCAGTTGTTAATCTGGGGAGGGGAGATATTCCCAGTTGTTAATCTGGGAAGGATGATATTCCCAGTTGTTAATCTGGGGAGGGGAGATATTCCCAGTTGTTAATCTGGGAACCGGCAATATTCCCGGTTGTTAATCTGGGAAGGATGATATTCCTGCTGTTCCTGCCTCAGACCTTCCGTGTGTCGCAATATTCCAGTCCATGCCTGCAGTGGTTTAAGTAACTGGAAAAACTCCACGGCCTGCCTGCCAGGCCAAGACCTCCAGCGCAGTTTGAAGCTCACAGCTGGGGAGCAGGAACAGCAAATTCCTCACATTATTGTGAAGGTTTGGGGCTCCAGCATTGGGTAGAGAACATAGGAACAGGAGGAGACCATTCAGCCCCTCGAGCCTGTTCCGCCATTCAATTATATCTGTATCTTAACTCATCGACCTGCCTTGGTTCTGTAACCCTTAGTTTTGAAATTTTCCATTGACCCCCAGCCTCATCAGCTTTTTGGGGAGAGAGTTCCAGATTTCCACCACCCTGTGTGTGAAGCAGTGTTACCTGACATCACCCCTGAACGGCCTGGCCCTAATTTTAAGGTGATGCCCCTTGTTCTGGACTCCCCCCACCAGAGGAAATAGTTTCCTTCCATCTACCCTATCGAATCCTTTAATCATCTTAAACACCTCAACCTTCTAAACCTCTAAGAGCCCCTGAGACTGGCTGTAGAGAATGGGGAGCTGGAATGAGGTCAGGATGAGGACCTGGGAGGAGTTTCTGATGAAGTTGGGATGAGGAGCTGGGATGAGGTTGGGATGAGTTTGTGAGGAGCTGGGCTGAGCTCAGGATGTGGAGCTTGGGATGTGGTGCTCGGAATATTAACTAGGATAAAATTAGTGTGAAGGGTATAGAGGGTGCGGAATTCCTAAAATGCATCCAGGAGAACTTTTTTAGCCAGTATGTAGCAAGCCCAACAAGGGAGGGGGCGGTTCTGGACTTAGTTTTAGGGAATGAAGCTGGGCAGGTAGAAGGCGTATCAGTGGGGGAGCACTTTGGTGCTAGTGACCATAATTCTGTTAGATTTAAGGTAGTTATGGAAAAGGACAAGGATAGACAAGGAATAAAAATTCTAAATTGGGGAAAAGCAAATTTTGCTAAGCTCAGAGGGGATTTAGCCAGTGGACTGGAAACAGCTACTTGAAGGTAAATCAGTGTCAGAGCAGTGGGAGGCATTCAAGGAGGAGATCCGGAGGGTTCAGACCAAATATGTGCCCTTAAAGAAAAACAGTGGGACTAACAAATCTAGAGCCCCCGGATGTCTAGAGACATACAGGGTAGGATAAAGAAAAAAAGGGAGGCGTATGACAGATACCGAGGGCTAAATACTCTAGAATCTTTAGAGGAGTACAGAAAGTGCAGGGGTGCAATTAAACAGGATATTAGGAAAGCAAAGAGAGAGCATGAAAAATTCTTGGCAAGTAAAATCAAGGAAAACCCAAAGATGTTTTATAAATATATTAAGAGTAAGAGGATAACTAAAGAAAGGGTAGGGCCTATTAGAGATCATGAGGGTAATGTGTGTGTGGAGGCGGGAGACGTCGGTAGGGTTCTTAATGAATTCTTTGCGTCTGTTTTCACAAAGGAGAGGGGTGAAGCAGACATTGCTATCAGGGGGGGAGGAGTGTGAAATATTAGATGAAATAAACATAGTGAGGAGAGGAAGTATTAAGGGGTTTAGCAGCTTTAAAAGTGGATAAATCCCCAGGCTCGGATGAAATGTATCCCAGGCTGTTAAGCGAAGCAAAAGAGGAAATAGCAGAGGCCCTGACCATCATTTTTCAATCTTCTCTGGCTTCAGGTGTGGTGCCGGAGGACTGGAGGACTGCTAATGTGATACCCTTGTTTAAAAAGGGAGAAAAGGATAGACCGAGTAATTACAGGCCAGTCAGCCTAACCTCGGTGGTGGGAAAATTATTGGAAAGAATTCTGAAGGACAGGATAAATCTTCATTTAGAAAGACACGGATTAATCAAGGATAGTCAGCACGGATTTGTTAAGTTAAGGGAAGGTCGTGTCTGACAAACTTGATTGAATTTTTTGAGGAGGTAACAAGGAGGGTAGATGAGGGTAGTCAGTTTGATGTAGTGTATATGGACTTTAGCAAGGCTTTTGGTAAGGTTCCACATGGCAGACTGGTCACGAAGTTAAAAGCCCATGGGATCCAGGGCAAAGTGTCAAGTTGGATTCAAAACTGGCTCGGAGACAGGAAGCAGAGGGTAATGGTTGATGGGTGTTTTTTTGACTGGAAGGCTGTTTCCAGTGGGGTTCCGCAGGGCTCAGTACTTGGTCCCTTGCTTTTTGTGGTATATATCAATGATCTAGACTTGAATATAGGGGGTATAATTAAGAAGTTTGCAGATGATACTAAAATCGGCTGTGTGGTTGATACTGAAGAAGGAAGCTGTAGACTGCAGGAAGATATCAATAAATTGGTCAGATGGGCAGAACAGTGGCAAATGGAATTCAATCCGGAGAAGTGTGAGGTAATGCATTTGGGGAGGGCTAACAAGGAAAGGGAATACACATTAAATGGTAGGACACTGAGTAGTGTAGAGGAACAAAGGGACCTTGGAGTGCATGTCCACAGATCCCTGAAGGTAGCAGGCCAGGTAGATAAGGTGGTTAAGAAGGCATACAGAATGCTTGCCTTTATTAGCCGTGGCATAGAATACAAGATTGAGAGGTCGCACAACACCAGGTTATAGTCCAACAGTTTTATTTGAAATCACAAGCTTTCGGAGCTATCGAAAGCTTGTGATTTCAAATAAAACTGTTGGACTATAACCTGGTGTTGTGCGACCTCTCAATTTTGTCCACCCCAGTCCAACACCGGCATCTCCGCATCATAGAATACAAGAGCAGGGGGGTTATGCTTCAACTGTATAAAACACGAGTTAGGCCTCAGCTAGAGTACTGCGTGCAGTTCTGGTCACCACATTACAGGAAAGATGTGATTGCACTAGAGAGGGTACAGAAGAGATTTACAAGGATGTTGCCGGGAGTAGAGAATCTTAGCTATGAGGAAAGACTGGATAGGCTGGGTCTGTTTTCCTTGGAACAGAGGAGGCTGAGGGGAGACCTTATTGAGGTGTATAAAATTATAAGGGGCCTCGATAAAGTGGATAGAAAGGACCTATTTCCCTTAGCAGAGGGGTCAAAAACCAGGGGGCACAGATTTAAAGTAATTGGGGGAAGGTTTAGAGGGGATTTGAGGGGAAATTTCTTCACCCAGAGGGTTGTGGGGGTCTGGAACTCACTGCCTGAAAGGGTGGTAGAGGCAGGAACCCTAACCACATTTAAAAAGTACTTGGATGTGCACTTGGGATGCTGTAACCTGCAGGGCTACGGACCAAGAGCTGGGAAGTGGGATTAGGCTGGATAGCTCTTTGTTGGCCGGTGCGGACACGATGGGCCGAAATGGCCTCCTTCCGTGCTGTCACTTTCTATGATTCTATGTGGAGCTCGGGATGGGGAGCTCGGGATGGGGAGCTCGGGATGTGGAGCTCGGGATGGGGATCTCGGGATGTGGGGCTCGGGATGGGGAGCTCGGGATGGGGATCTCGGGATGTGGGGCTCGGGATGGGGAGCTCGGGATGGGGAGCTCGGGATGTGGAGCTCGGGATGGGGATCTCGGGATGGGGATCTCGGGATGTGGGGCTCGGGATGGGGAGCTCGGGATGGGGAGCTCGGGATGTGGAGCTCGGGATGGGGAGCTCGGGATGTGGAGCTCGGGATGGGGATCTCGGGATGTGGGGCTCGGGATGGGGAGCTCGGGATGGGGAGCTCGGGATGTGGAGCTCGGGATGGGGAGCTCGGGATGTGGAGCTCGGGATGGGGATCTCGGGATGTGGGGCTCGGGATGGGGAGCTCGGGATGGGGAGCTCGGGATGGGGGGCTCGGGATGTGGGGCTCGGGATGTGGGGCTCGGGATGTGGGGCTCGGGATGGGGAGCTCCCTCTTGTTCTGTGCCAGATGTTGTGAGGCACAGATGTGATGTGACTCTGGAACAAGCAATGGATCGGCAGATCCCCCGTGTGTGATGGGCTGAGGGAGGGTCAGCGAGCTGTGTGTGGGGGGGTCTGGAGTGAGGAGAGACTCCTGGGGGGACGGATATACTGGGGACACGACCATGCCGGGTACAAACATACATAAGATGCAGGAGCAGGAGTCGGTCATTCGGCCCCTCGAGCTTGCTGTGACATTTAATAAGATCATGGCTGATCTGATCTTGTCCTCAACTCCACTTTCCTGCCCGCTCCCCATAACAATTGACTGCCTTACCTTTCAAAAATCTGTCTATCTCCACCTTAAATATATTCAATGACCCAGCCTCCACAGCTCTCTGGGGAAGAGAATTCCAAAGATTCACGACCCTCTGAGAGAAGAAATTCTCCTCATTTCCGATTTAAAAGGGTTTCCCCTTATTCTGATATGATGTCCCCTAGTTCTAGATTCCCCCACGAGGGGAAACATCCTCTCTGCATTTACCCTGTCGAGCCCCTTCAGAATCATATATGTTTCAATAAGATGCCCTCTCATTCTTCTAAACTCCAATGAGTATAGGCCCAACCTGCTCAACCTTTCTTCATAAGATAACCCCTTCATCTCCGGAATCAACCTCGTGAACCTTCAAACAGGGCCACAGTAAATAATCATTCTAAAAGGACTAAGAGTGTTAAAAAATCAAGCCTGAAGGCTTTGGGGGAAAAATTCAGTTGGTTGCGCCTCCCATTAGCGCCTTAAGAGGGCGCTAATGGGGCGCAAAGCAACTAGCGCCCGGGCGCGACGATGTTTGCGCCGCTCGCGAAATTAACTAGACATTTTGCGGCGGCGCTAAACACTACCGTCACGATCTCCTGCGCCGGCAGATCGTGACGTCAGTCGAGTGCGCAACGCACCGGTAGCGCCCCAGAGCGGATATTGAGTGGCGCCCCCTGCCTTACCGCCTGACGCTAGCAACGACAGGTTGAGGGGAGCGTTTTACAGTCAGGAAGGGACGGGGGAGCACTATTTAAAGGCGACCGCTTCCTGCCTTTTTTTGTTGGTGACATTTTTGAACCACGCATTCTGAGAGAGAGATAGAGAGACTTCTGGAGAGATTCAACGCTGTGTGAAGGAGTTTTGGGTACTGAGCAGCACTTTGCAGGTTCATTTTGATTTGCCCTTCCTTGTATCGATTTAGAAGAGACTGTGGGGGTTGCACTCTGAGCTCTTTCCCAGCTACTCTCCATTGTTCTTTCCAGCAGATTTGATGTACAGTTCTCTCCAGGCCGAGATTCAAGGCTGCAATGAGCAGGATGTGGATGGAAAGCAAGATCAACCCTCCCATTTAAGAACTGGCCGGCGCCATTGTGTCTGTGTTCCATTGCTGACTGACATCACATGAGCTTCGCCAGCGCTCTGAGTTAGCGCCTCGCTTCTCGGCCTTTGTGCCTTAAGACAGGTGTGAAGCACCTGATTTAGCGCTCCAATCACCTCCAGGGGCGATAAAAGTCAAGTTTGCACTCGGAGGCGATAATTAGCGCCAGCCGCTAATCTTTGTGCCCGGCCGATAATTGCGCCCCAAACGGGGTGATACTGAATTTTTCCCCCTTTGTGTCTTAATGCGAGGAGCATTCGTAATAAGGTGGATGAATCAGCTGCGCAAATAGATGTAAACGGATATGATATAATTGGGATTACGGAGACATGGCTCCAGGATGATGAAGTCTGGGAATTCAACATCCAGGGGTATTCAATATTCAGGAAGGACAGACAAAAAGGAAAAGGAGGTGGGGTAGCATTGCTGGTTAAAGAGGAGATTAACACAATAATAAGGAAGGATATTAGCTCTGATGATGTGGAATCTGTATGGGCAGAGCTGAGAAATACCAAGGGGCAGAAAACGTTAGTGGGAGTTGTATACAGACCCCCAAACAGTAATGCTGAGGTTGGGGATGGCATTAAACGGGAAATTAGAGACGCGTGCAATAAGGGCACAGCAGTTATCATGGGAGACTTTAATCTACATATAGATTGGGCTAACCAAATTAGTAACAATACTGTGGAGGAGAAATTCCTAGAGTGTATACGGGATGGTTTCCTGGACCAATATGTCGAGGAACCAACTAGAGATCAGACTATCTTAGACTGGGTATTATGTAATGAGAAAGGATTAATTAGCAATCTTGTTGTGCGAGGCCCCTTGGATCGGAGCGATCATAATATGATCGAATTCTTCATTAAGATGGAGAGTGAAGTAGTTGACTCAGAGACTAGGGTCCTGAATTTAAATAAAGGAAACTACGATGGTATGAGGCACGAGTTGGCTAGGATGGATTGGGGAATGTTACTTAAAGGGTTGACGGTGGATAGGCAATGGCAAACATTTAAAGATCGCATGGATGAACTACAGAATTTGTTCATCCCTGTTTGGCATAAAAATAAAACAAAAAAGGTGACTCAACCATGGCTAACAAGGGAAATTAGGGATAGCATAAGATCCAGGGAGAGGACATATAAATTGGCCAGAAAAAGCAGCAAACCTGAGGATTGGGAGCAGTTTAGGATTCAGCAAAGGAGGACAAAGGGATTAATTAAGAGGGGGAAAATAGAGTATGAGAGTAAGCTTGCACGGAACATAAAAACTGACTAAAAGCTTCTATAGATATGTGAAGAGAAAAAGATTGGTGAAGTCAAGTGTAGGTCCCTTGCAGTCAGAATCAGGGGAATTTATAATGGGGAACAAAGAAATGTCAGACCAATTAAATACATATTTTGGTTCTGTCTTCACAAAGGAGGACACAAATAAACTCCCAGAGATGTCAGAGAACATAGGGTCTAATGAGAGGGAGGAATTGAATGAAATCAGTATTTGTAGGGAAATGGTGTTAGGGAAATTGACTGGATTGAAGGCCGATAAATCCCCAGGGCCTGATAATCTACATCCTAGGGTACTTAAGGAAGTGGCCCAAGAAATAGTAGATGCATTGCTGGTCATCTTCCAAAATTCTATGGACTCTGGAACAGTTCCCATGGATTGGAGGGTAGCTAATGTAACCCCACTATTTAAAAAAGGTGGTAGAGAGAAAACGGGAATTACAGACCGGTAAGTCTGACATCGGCAGTGGGCAAAATGCTAGAGTCCATTATAAAAGATGTAATAGCAGAGCACTTGGAAAACAGTGACAGGATCGGACAAAGTCAACATGGATTTACAAAAGGTAAATCGTGCTTGACTAATCTACTGGAATTTTTTGAGGATGTAACTGGTAGAATAGATAAGGGAGAACCAGTGGATGTGGTATATTTGGACTTTCAGAAGGCTTTCGATAAGGTCCCGCATAAGAGATTAGCATGCAAAGTTAAAGCACATGGGATTGTGGGTAAGGTACTGTCTTGGATAGAGAACTGGTTGGCAGACAGGAAGCAAAGAGTTGGAATAAACAAGTCTTTTTCTGAGTGGCAGACAGTGACTAGTGGGTACCGCAGGGATCGGTGCTAGGACCCCAGCTATTCACAATATATATTAATGATCTAGACGAGGGAACTAGATGTAATATCTCCAAGTTTGCAGATGACACAAAGCTGGGTGGGAGTGTGTGCTGTGAGGAGGATGCAGAGAAACTCCAGTATGATTTGGACAGGTTGGGTGATTGGGCAAATGCATGGCAGATGCAGTATAATGTGGATAAATGCGAGGTTATCCACTTTGGTGGCAAAAACGGAAGACAGATTATTATCTGAACGGCAATAGATTGGGAAAAGGGGAAGTGCAACGAGACCTGGGAGTCCATGTGCACCAGTCACTGAAAGTAAGCATGCAGGTGCAGCAGGCGGTTAAGAAGTCAAATGGTATGTTGGCCTTCATAGCGAGAGGATTCGAGTACAGGAGCAAGGATGTCTTGCTGCAGTTGTACAGGGCCTTGGTGAGACCACACCTTGAGTACTGTGTGCAGTTTTGGTTGCCTTATCTGAGGAAGGATGTTCTTGCCATGGAGGGAGTGCAGCGAAGATTCACCAGACTGATACCTGGGATGGCAGGAATGACGTATGAGGAGAGATTGGGTCGATTAGGCTTATATTCGCTAGAGTTTAGAAGAATGAGAGGGGATCTCATTGAAACTTATAAAATTCTAACCGGACTAGACAGACTAGATGCAGGAAGGATGTTCCCGATGGCGGGTGAGTCCAGAACCAGGGGTCACAGTCTAAGGATAAGGGGTAAGCCATTTAGGATGAGATGAAGAGGAATTTCTTCACCCAGAGATTGGTGAACCTGTGGAATTCTCTACCACAGAAGGCAGTTGAGGCCAATTCATTAAATATAGTCAAGAAGGTGTTAGATATATTTCTTAAGGCTAAAGGGATCAAGGGATATGGGGAGAAAGCAGGGACAGGGTTCTGAATTTGGATGATCAGCCATGATCTCATTAAATGGCGGAGCAGGCTCGAGGGGCCGAATGGCCTACTCCTGCTCCTATCTTCTATGTTTCTCTGAA
Source organism: Squalus acanthias (assembly GCA_030390025.1). NCBI lineage: Eukaryota > Metazoa > Chordata > Chondrichthyes > Squaliformes > Squalidae > Squalus > Squalus acanthias. Next base: position 45,413 of record JASTWF010001495.1, on the reverse strand, counting down.
CTGCCTCCAATTCAAGTATATCCTTCCTTAAATAAGGAGACTAAAACTGTACACAGTACTCCAGGTGTGGTCTCACCAACGCCCTGTACAGTTGTAACAGGACTTCCCTGCTTTTATACTCCATTCCCTTTGCAATAAAGGCCAACATTCCATTTGCCTTCCTAATTACTTGCTGTACCTGCATGCTAACTTTTTGTGATTCATGTACAAGGACCCCCAGATCCCTCTGTATCTCAGCATTTTGTAATCTCTCCCCATTTAATAATAATTTGCTTTTTTATTTTTCCTACCAAATTGGATAGCCTCGCACTTTCCCCACATTAAACTCCATCTGCCAGATTTTTGCCCACTCACTTAGCCTATCTATATCCCTTTGGAGATTCTTTGAGTCCTCCACACAACTTGCTTTCCCACCTATCTTTGTATCATTAGAAAATTTGGCTACATTACACTCAGTCCCTTCATCCAAGTCATTGATATAGATTATAAATAGTTGGGGCCCCAGCACCTGATCCCTGTGGCACCCACTAGTTACAGTTTGCTAACCTGAAAATGTGCCATTTACCCTGACTCTCTGTTAGTTAGCCAATTCTCTATCCATGCTAATATATTACCCCCAACCCCGTGAGCTCTTATCTTGTGTAGTAACCTTTTATGTGGAACCTTATCGAATGCCTTCTTGAAATCCAAATACACGACATCTACTGGTTCCCCTTTATCCACCCTGCTCGTTACATCCTCAAAGAATTCCAGCAAATTTGTCAACCATGATTTCCCTTTCACAAAACCATGCTGACTCTGCTTGACTATATTATGATTTTCTAAATGTCCTGCTACCACTTCCTTAATGATGGACTCCAGCATTTTCCCAATGACAGATGTTAGGCTAACTGGTCTATAGTTGCCTGCTTTCTGTCTCCCTCCTTTCTTGAATAGTAGCGTTACATTTGCGGTTTTCCAGTCCGCTGGGACCTCTCCAGAATCCAGGGAATTTTGGTAGGTTACAACCAATGCATCCACTATCTCTGCAGCCACTTCTTTTAAGACTCTAGGATGCAGGCCATCGGGTCCAGGGGACTTGTCCACTTTAGTCCCATTAGTTTGCCTGGTACTTTCTCTCTAGTGATAGTGATTGTTTTAAGCCCCTAGCTGCTCATATTCTCTCAGCAGAACCTCTTTCTTTGTCCTACCTATGTCGTTGGTACCTACGTGGACCATGACAACTGGATCTCTCCTCTCCCACTCCAAGTTCCTCTCCAGCCCAGAGGAGATGTCCTTTACCCTGGCACGGACATGCCGGGAGCGGACAAGCCGGGGGCGGATATACCTGGTACTCACGGTGACTATTCCACTGTGTATGAGGGTTCCAATGGATTAGCGATGATTTACGAGGGTTACGATAGATTAGCGATGATTTACGATGATTTACGAGTGTTACGATGGATTAGCGATGATTTACGAGGGTTGCGATAGATTAGCGATGATTTACGATGGATTAGCGCTGATTTACGAGGGTTTCGATGGATTAGCGATGATTTACGAGGGTTACGATGGATTAGCGGTGATTTACGATGGATTAGCGATGATTTACGAGGGTTTTGATGGATTAGCGATGTTTTACGAGTGTTATGATAGATTAGCGATGATTTACGAGGGTTACGATGGATTAGCGATGATTTACCAGAGTTATGATGGATTAGTGATGATTTACGAGGGTTCCGATGGATTCGCGATTCTTTACGAGGGTTACGATAGATTAGCGATGATTTACGAGGGTTTCGATGGATTAGCGATGATTTACGAGGGTTACGAGGATTAGCGATGATTTACGAGGGTTATGATAGATTAGCGATGATTTACAAGGGTTACGATGGATTAGAGATGATTTACGAGGGTTACGATAGATTAGCGATGATTTACGAGGGTTTCGATGGATTAGCGATGATTTACGAGCGTTACGGTAGATTAGCGATGATTTACGAGGGTTACGATGGATTAGCGATGATTTACGAGGGTTACGATGGATTAGCGATGATTTACGATGGATTAGCGAAGATTTACGAGGGTTTCGATGGATTAGCGATGATTTACGAGGGTTTCGATGGATTAGCGATGATTTACGAGAGTTTCGATAGATTAGCGATGATTTACGAGGGTTACGATACATTAGTGATAATTTTCGAGGGTTATGATAGATTAGCGATGATTTACGAGGGTTACGATAGATTAGCGATGATTTACGAGGGTTACGATGGATTAGAGATGATTTACGAGGGTTACAATAGATTAGTGATGATTTACGAGGGTTTCGATGGATTAGCGATGATTTACGAGCGTTATGATAGATTAGCGATGATTTACGAGTGTTACGATGGATTAACGATGAATTACGAGTGTTACGATGGATTAACGATGAATTATGAGGATTTCGATGGATTAGCGATGATTTACGAGGGTTACAATGGAGTAGCGATGATTTACGAGAGTTACGATAGATTAGCGATGATTTACGATGGATTAGCGATGATTTACGAGGGTTCTGATGGATTAGCGATGATTTACGAGGGTTACGATGGATTAGCGATGATTTACAAGGGTTACAATAGATTAGCGATGATTTACGAGGGTTTTGATGGATTAGTGATGATTTACGAGGGTTACGATGGATTAGCGATGATTTACGAGGGTTTCGATGGATTATCGATGATTTACGAGTGTTCCGATGGATTAGCGATGATTTACGAGGGTTAGGATAGATTCGTGATGATTTACGAGGGTTCCGAAGGATTAGCAATGATTTACGAGGGTTACGATAGATTAGCGATGATTTACGAGGGTTACGATGGATTAGCGATGATTTACGAGGGTTACGATAGATTAGCGATGATTTACGAGAGTTACGATGGATTAGCGATGATTTACGAGGGTTACGATAGATTAGCGATGATTTACGAGGGTTACGATGGATTAGCGATGTTTTATGAGAGTTCCGATGGATTAACGATTAATTACGAGGGTTACGATGGATTAACGATGAATTACGAGTGTTACGATGGATTTGCGATGATTTACGATGGATTAGCGATGATTTACGAGGGTTACGATAGATTAGCGATGATTTACGAGTGTTACGATGGATTAACGATGAATTACGAGTGTTACGATAGATTAACGATGAATTATGAGGATTTCGATGGATTAGCGATGATTTACGAGGGTTACAATGGAGTAGCGATGATTTACGAGAGTTACGATAGATTAGCGATGATTTACGATGGATTAGCGATGATTTACGAGGGTTCTGATGGATTAGCGATGATTTACGAGGGTTACGATGGTTTAGCGATGATTTACAAGGGTTACAATAGATTAGCGATGATTTACGAGGGTTTTGATGGATTAGTGATGATTTACGAGGGTTACGATGGATTAGCGATGATTTACGAGGGTTTCGATGGATTAGCGATGATTTACGAGGGTTCCGATGGATTAGCGATGATTTACGAGGGTTAGGATAGATTCGTGATGATTTACGAGGGTTCCGAAGGATTAGCAATGATTTACGAGGGTTACGATAGATTAGCGATGATTTACGAGGGTTACGATAGATTAGCGATGATTTACGATGGATTAGCGATGATTTGCAAGGGTTACGATAGATTAGCGATGATTTACGAGGATTAGCGATGATTTACGAGGGTTACGATGGATTAGCGATGATTTACGATGGAGTAGCGATGATTTACGAGGGTTACGATAGATTAGCGATAATTTACGATGGATTAGCGATGATTTACGAGGGTTACGATAGATTAGCGATGATTTAGGAGGGTTACGATAGATTAGCGATGATTTACTAGGGTTCCGATGGATTAGCGATGATTTACGATGGATTAGCGATGATTTTCGAGGGTTCGATGGATTAGTGATGATTTACGAGGGTTCCGATGGATTAGCGATGATTTACGAGTGTTACGATGGATTAGCGATGATTTACGATGGATTAGCGATGATTTACGAGGGTTCCGATGGATTAGCGATGATTTACGAGTGTTATGATGGATTAGCGATGATTTACGATGGATTAGCGATGATTTACGAGGGTTACAATGGATTAGCGATGATTTACGATGGATTAGCGATGATTTACGAGGGTTACGATAGATTAGCGATGATTTACGAGCATTACGATGGATTAACGATGAATTACGAGGGTTACGATGGACTAACGATGAATTACGAGTGTTACGATGGATTAACGATGAATTACGAGGGTTACGATAGATTAGCGATGATTTACGAGGGTTACGATGGATTAGCGATGATTTACGAGGGTTACGATAGATTAGCGATGATTTACGAGGGTTACGATGGATTAGCGATGATTTACGAGGGTTACGATAGATTAGCGATGATTTACGAGGGTTACGATGGATTAGCGATGATTTACGAGGGTTCCGATGGATTAGCGATGATTTACGAGTGTTACGATGGATTAGCGATGATTTACAATAGATTAGCGATGATTTACGAGGGTTACAATGGATTAGCGATGATTTACGATGGATTAGCGATGATTTACGAGGGTTACGATGGATTAGCGATGATTTACGAGGGTTACGATGGATTAGCGATGATTTACGATGGATTAGCGAAGATTTACGAGGGTTTCGATGGATTGGCGATGATTTACGAGGGTTTCGATGGATTAGCGATGATTTACGAGAGTTTCGATAGATTAGCGATGATTTACGAGGGTTACGATACATTAGTGATAATTTTCGAGGGTTATGATAGATTAGCGATGATTTACAAGGGTTACGATAGATTAGCGATGATTTACGAGGGTTACGATGGATTAGAGATGATTTACGAGGGTTACAATAGATTAGTGATGATTTACGAGGGTTTCGATGGATTAGCGATGATTTACGAGCGTTATGATAGATTAGCGATGATTTACGAGTGTTACGATGGATTAACGATGAATTACGAGTGTTACGATGGATTAACGATGAATTATGAGGATTTCGATGGATTAGCGATGATTTACGAGGGTTACAATGGAGTAGCGATGATTTACGAGAGTTACGATAGATTAGCGATGATTTACGATGGATTAGCGATGATTTACGAGGGTTCTGATGGATTAGCGATGATTTACGAGGGTTACGATGGATTAGCGATGATTTACAAGGGTTACAATAGATTAGCGATGCTTTACGAGGGTTTTGATGGATTAGTGATGATTTACGAGGGTTACGATGGATTAGCGATGATTTACGAGGGTTTCGATGGATTATCGATGATTTACGAGTGTTCCGATGGATTAGCGATGATTTACGAGGGTTAGGATAGATTCGTGATGATTTACGAGGGTTCCGAAGGATTAGCAATGATTTACGAGGGTTACGATAGATTAGCGATGATTTACGAGGGTTACGATGGAATAGCGATGATTTACGAGGGTTACGATAGATTAGCGATGATTTACGAGAGTTACGATGGATTAGCGATGATTTACGAGGGTTACGATAGATTAGCGATGATTTACGAGGGTTACGATGGATTAGCGATGTTTTATGAGAGTTCCGATGGATTAACGATTAATTACGAGGGTTACGATGGATTAACGATGAATTACGAGTGTTACGATGGATTTGCGATGATTTACGATGGATTAGCCATGATTTACGAGGGTTACGATAGATTAGCGATGATTTACGAGTGTTACGATGGATTAACGATGAATTACGAGTGTTACGATAGATTAACGATGAATTATGAGGATTTCGATGGATTAGCGATGATTTACGAGGGTTACAATGGAGTAGCGATGATTTACGAGAGTTACGATAGATTAGCGATGATTTACGATGGATTAGCGATGATTTACGAGGGTTCTGATGGATTAGCGATGATTTACGAGGGTTACGATGGTTTAGCGATGATTTACAAGGGTTACAATAGATTAGCGATGATTTACGAGGGTTTTGATGGATTAGTGATGATTTACGAGGGTTACGATGGATTAGCGATGATTTACGAGGGTTTCGATGGATTAGCGATGATTTACGAGGGTTCCGATGGATTAGCGATGATTTACGAGGGTTAGGATAGATTCGTGATGATTTACGAGGGTTCCGAAGGATTAGCAATGATTTACGAGGGTTACGATAGATTAGCGATGATTTACGAGGGTTACGATAGATTAGCGATGATTTACGATGGATTAGCGATGATTTGCAAGGGTTGCGATAGATTAGCGATGATTTACGAGGATTAGCGATGATTTACGAGGGTTACGATGGATTAGCGATGATTTACGATGGAGTAGCGATGATTTACGAGGGTTACGATAGATTAGCGATAATTTACGATGGATTAGCGATGATTTACGAGGGTTACGATAGATTAGCGATGATTTATGAGGGTTACGATAGATTAGCGATGATTTACTAGGGTTCCGATGGATTAGCGATGATTTACGATGGATTAGCGATGATTTTCGAGGGTTCGATGGATTAGTGATGATTTACGAGGGTTCCGATGGATTAGCGATGATTTACGAGTGTTACGATGGATTAGCGATGATTTACGATGGATTAGCGATGATTTACGAGGGTTCCGATGGATTAGCGATGATTTACGAGTGTTATGATGGATTAGCGATGATTTACGATGGATTAGCGATGATTTACGAGGGTTACAATGGATTAGCGATGATTTACGATGGATTAGCGATGATTTACGAGGGTTACGATAGATTAGCGATGATTTACGAGCATTACGATGGATTAACGATGAATTACGAGGGTTACGATGGACTAACGATGAATTACGAGTGTTACGATGGATTAACGATGAATTACGAGGGTTACGATAGATTAGCGATGATTTACGAGGGTTACGATGGATTAGCGATGATTTACGAGGGTTACGATAGATTAGCGATGATTTACGAGGGTTACGATGGATTAGCGATGATTTACGAGGGTTACGATAGATTAGCGATGATTTACGAGGGTTACGATGGATTAGCGATGATTTACGAGGGTTCCGATGGATTAGCGATGATTTACGAGTGTTACGATGGATTAGCGATGATTTACAATAGATTAGCGATGATTTACGAGGGTTACAATGGATTAGCGATGATTTACGATGGATTAGCGATGATTTACGAGGGTTACGATGGATTAGCGATGATTTACGAGTGTTACGATGGATTAACGATGAATTACGAGTGTTACGATGGACTAACGATGAATTATGAGTGTTACGATGGATTAACGATGAATTACGAGGGTTACGATAGATTAGCGATGATTTACGAGTGTTACGATGGATTAGCGATGATTTACGAGGGTTACGATAGATTAGCGATGATTTACGAGAGTTACGATGATTTACGAGGGTTACGATAGATTAGCGATGATTTACGAGGGTTACGATGGATTAGCGATGATTTACGAGAGTTATGATGGATTAACGATGAATTAGGAGGGTTACGATGGATTAACGATGAATTACGAGTTTTACGATGGATTTGCGATGATTTACGAGGGTTACGATAGATTAGCGATGATTCACGAGGGTTACGATGGATTAGCGATGATTAACAAGTGTTACGATGGATTAGCGATGATTTACGATGGATTAGCCATGATTTACGAGGGTTACGATAGATTAGCGATGATTTACGAGTGTTACGATGGATTAACGATGAATTACGAGTGTTACGATGGATTCGCGATGATTTCCGAGGGTTACGATGGATTAGTGATGATTTTCGAGGGTTACGATGGATTAGCGATGATTTACGAGTGTTACGATGGATTAGTGATGATTTACGAGGGTTCCGAAGGATTAGCGATCATTTACGAGGGTTACGATAGATTAGCGATGATTTACGATGGATTAGCGATGATTTACGAGGGTTACAATGGATTAGCGATGATTTACGATGGATTAGCGATGATTTACGAGGGTTACGATAGATTAGCGATGATTTACGAGCATTACGATGGATTAACGATGAATTACGAGTGTTACGATGGACTAACGATGAATTATGAGTGTTACGATGGATTAACGATGAATTACGAGGGTTACGATAGATTAGCGATGATTTACGAGGGTTACGATGGATTAGCGATGATTTACGAGGGTTACGATAGATTAGCGATGATTTACGAGGGTTACGATGGATTAGCGATGATTTACGAGGGTTATGATGGATTAGCGATGATTTACGAGGGTTCCGATGGATTAGCGATGATTTACGATAGATTAGCGATGATTTACGAGAGTTACAATGGATTAGCGATGATTTACGAGGGTTACGATAGATTAGCGATGATTTACGAGGGTTACGATGGATTAGCGATGATTTACGAGAGTTATGATGGATTAACGATGAATTAGGAGGGTTACGATGGATTAACGATGATTTACGAGGGTTACGATAGATTAGCGATGATTTACGAGTGTTACGATGGATTAGCGATGATTTACGAGGGTTACGATAGATTAGCGATGATTTACGAGAGTTACGATGAATTAGCGATGATTTACGAGGGTTACGATAGATTAGCGATGATTTACGAGGGTTACGATAGATCAGCGATGATTCACGAGGGTTACGATGGATTAGCGATGATTAACGAGCGTTACGATGGATTAGCGATGATTTACGATGGATTAGCCAGGATTTACGAGGGTTACGATAGATTAGCGATAATTTACGAGGGTTACGATGGATTAGCGATGATTTACAAGGGTTACGATAGATGAGCGATGATTTACGAGGGTTACGATAGATTAGCGATGATTTACGAGAGCTACGATAGATTAACGATGATTTACGAGGGTTACGATAGATTAGCGATGATTTACGAGGTTTACGATGGATTAGCGATGATTTATGAGGGTTTCGATGGATTAGCGATGATTTACGAGTGTTACGATGGATTAGCGATGATTTACGATAGATTAGCGATGATTTACGAGGGTTACAATGGATTAGCGATGATTTACGATGGATTAGCGATGATTTACGAGGGTTACGATAGATTAGCGATGATTTACGAGTGTTACGATGGATTAACGATGAATTATGAGTGTTACGATGGACTAACGATGAATTATGAGTGTTACGATGGATTAACGATGAATTACGAGGGTTACGATAGATTAGCGATGATTTACGAGTGTTACGATGGATTAGCGATGATTTACGAGGGTTACGATAGATTAGCGATGATTTACGAGAGTTACGATGAATTAGCGATGATTTACGAGGGTTACGATAGATTAGCGATGATTTACGAGGGTTACGATGGATTAGCGATGATTTACGAGAGTTATGATGGATTAACGATGAATTAGGAGGGTTACGATGGATTAACGATGAATTACGAGTTTTACGATGGATTTGCGATGATTTACGAGGGTTAAAATAGATTAGCGATGATTCACGAGGGTTACGATGGATTAGCGATGATTAACGAGCGTTACGATGGATTCGCGATGATTTACGATGGATTAGCCATGATTTACGAGGGTTACGATAGATTAGCGACGATTTACGAGTGTTACGATGGATTAACGATGAATTACGAGTGTTACGATGGATTAGCGATGATTTATGAGGGTTACGATGGATTAGTGATGATTTTCGAGGGTTACGATGGATTAGCGATGATTTACGAGTGTTACGATGGATTAGTGATGATTTACGAGGGTTCCGAAGGATTAGCGATGATTTACGAGGGTTACGATAGATTAGCGATGATGTACGAGTGTTACGATGTATTAGCGATGACTTACGATGGATTAGCGATGATTTACGAGGGTTACAATGGATTAGCGATGATTTACGATGGATTAGCGATGATTTACTAGGGTTACGATAGATTAGCGATGATTTACGAGCATTACGATGGATTAACGATGAATTACGAGTGTTACGATGGACTAACGATGAATTATGAGTGTTACGATGGATTAACGATGAATTACGAGGGTTACGATAGATTAGCGATGATTTACGAGGGTTACGATGGATTAGCGATGATTTACGAGGGTTACGATAGATTAGCGATGATTTACAAGGGTTACGATGGATTAGCGATGATTTACAAGGGTTATGATGGATTAGCGATGATTTACGAGGGTTCCGATGGATTAGCGATGATTTACGATAGATTAGCGATGATTTACGAGGGTTACAATGGATTAGCGATGATTTACGATGGATTAGCGATGATTTACGAGGGTTACGATAGATTAGCAATGATTTACGAGTGTTACGATGGATTAACGATGAATTACGAGTGTTACGATGGACGAACGATGAATTCCGAGTGTTACGATGGATTAACGATGAATTACGAGGGTTACGATGGATTAGCGATGATTTACGAGAGTTATGATGAATTAGCGATGATTTACGATGGATTAGCGATGATTTACGAGGGTTACGATAGATTAGCGATGATTTACGAGGGTTACGATGGATTAGCGATGATTTACGAGAGTTATGATGGATTAACGATGAATTAGGAGGGTTACGATGGATTAACGATGAATTACGAGTTTTACGATGGATTTGCGATGATTTACGAGGGTTACGATAGATTAGCGATGATTCACGAGGGTTACGATGGATTAGCGATGATTAACGAGCGTTACGATGGATTAGCGATGATTTACGATGGATTAGCCATGATTTACGAGGGTTACGATAGATTAGCGATAATTTACGAGGGTTACGATGGATTAGCGATGATTTACAAGGGTTACGATAGATTAGCGATGATTTACGAGGGTTACGATAGATTAGCGATGATTTACGAGGGCTACGATAGATTAGCGATGATTTACGAGGGTTACGACAGATTAACATAGAACATAGAACATAGAACAGTACAGCACAGTACAGGCCCTTCGGCCCTCGATGTTGTGCCGAGCATTGTCCGAGACCAAGATCAAGCTATCACACTCCCTATCACTCTGGTGTGCTCCATGTGCTTATCCAATAACCGCTTGAAAGTTCCTAAAGTGTCCGACTCCACTATCACAGCAGGCAGTCCATTCCACACCCCAACCACTCTCTGAGTAAAGAATCTACCTCGGACATCCCTTCTATATCTCCCCCCATGCACCTTATAGTTATGCCCCCTTGTAACAGCTGCCTCTACCCGAGGAAATAGTCTCTGAACATCCACTCTATCTATCCCCCTCATCATCTTATAAACCTCTATTAAGTCGCCTCTCATCCTCCTCCGCTCTAAAGAGAAAAGCCCCAACTCCCTCAATCTTTCCTCATAAGACCTCCCCCCCAAACCAGGCAGCATCCTGGTAAATCTCCTTTGCACTCTTTCCAATGCTTCCACGTCCTTCCTATAGTGAGGTGTCCAGAACTGCACACAGTATTCCAAATGTGGTCTCACCAAGGTCCTGTACAGTTGCAGCATAACCTCACGGTTCTTAAACTCAAACCCTCTGTTAATAAACGCCAACACACCATAGGCCTTCTTTACTGCTCTATCCACTTGAGTGGCAACCTTCAGAGATCTGTGGATATGAACCCCCAGATTCCTCTGCTCCTCCACGTTCCTCAGAACCCTGCCGTTGACCCTGTAATCCTTATTCAAATTTGCCCTACCAAAATGAATCACCTCGCACTTATCAGGGTTAAATTCCATCTGCCATTTTTCGGCCCAGCTCTGCATCCTATCAATGTCTCTTTGCAGCCTACAACTGCCCTCCACCTCATCCACTACTCCACCAATCTTGGTGTCATCAGCAAATTTACTGATCCACCCTTCAGTCCCCTCCTCCAAGTCATTGATAAAAATCACAAACAGCAGAGGACCCAGCACCGACCCCTGTGGCACACCGCTGGTAACTGGTCTCCAGATTAGCGATGATTTACGAGGGTTACCATAGATTAGCGATGATTTACGAGGGCTACGATAGATTAGTGATGATTTACGAGGGTTACCATAGATTAGTGATGATTTACGAGGGCTACGATAGATTAGTGATGATTTACGAGGGTTACCATAGATTAGTGATGATTTACGAGGGTTTCGATAGATTAGCGATGATTTACGAGGGTTTCGATAGATTAGCGATGATTTACGAGGGCTACGATAGGTTAGCAATGATTTACGAGGGTTACCATAGATTAGCGATGATTTACAAGGGTTACCATAGATTAGCGATGATTTACGAGGGTTACGATAGATTAGCGATGATTTACAAGGGTTACCATAGATTAGCGATGATTTACAAGGGTTATGATAGATTAGCGATGATTTACAAGGGTTACGATAGATTAGCGATGATTTACGAGGGTTACGATAGATTAGCGATGATTTACGAGAGTTGCGATAGATTAGCGATGATTTACGAGGGTTACGATAGATTAGCGATGATTTACGAGGGTTACGATAGATTAGCGATGATTTACGATGGATTAGCGATGATTTACGAGGGTTATGATAGATTAGCGATGATTTACGAGTGTTACAATGGATTAGAGATGATTTACGAGAGTTGCGATGGATTAGCGATGATTTACAAGGGTTACGATAGATTAGCGATGATTTACGAGGGTTACGATAGATTAGCGATGATTTACGAGGGTTACGATAGATTAGCGATGATTTACGATGGATTAGCGATGATTTACGAGGGTTATGATAGATTAGCGATGATTTACGAGGGTTACGATAGATTAGCGATGATTTACGAGGGTTACGATAGATTAGCGATGATTTACGAGGGTTACGATAGATTAGCGATGATTTACGAGGATTACGATAGATTATCGATGATTTACAAGGGTTACGATAGATTAGCGATGATTTACAAGGGTTACCATAGATTAGCAATGACTCCTCTCTGCTCTGTCTCTCTGATTGATTTGCTTGATTCCCGGACTGTTTCCCTTTCCCCGATCTTCTTTCTCCCAAAGATTGCCCGCCGCTGGGACTGGAATCCCTGGGAGTGGATGACTCACAGATCAGAGCGTCGAGCACCCTGAGGGTCGGACTCGGACCACATCGAGGTCGCCTCAACATTCAGGTCGGTGCATGGAAAGCAGACCACTGACCATCCCACTGGTGAACATGGTGGTGGGTTTCCACGGGCCACGTAGTCAGCTGAGCAAAGAAAATGGTGAGACAGAGAGAGACAGACAGAAAGCGAGAGAGAGATAGAGTGAGAGAGACAGACAGAGAGAGAGAGAGAGACAGACAGAAAGAGAGAGAGAGAGAGAGAGAGAGACAGAGAGAGAGAGAGAGAGGCAGAGAGAGAGGCAGAGAGAGAGACAGAGAGAGAGAGAGAGGGAGACAGACAGAGAGAGAAAGAAAGAGACAGAGAGACAGAGTGAGAGGCAGAGAGAGACACAGAGGAAGACAGAGAGAGAGAGAGACAGACAGAGAGAGAGAGACAGAGAGACAGAGAGACAGAGACAGACAGACAGAGACACAGACAGACAGAGAGACAGACAGAGACAGACAGAGAGACAGAGAGAGAGAGAGAGAGGGAGGGAGAGAAAGACAGAGAGAGACAGTGAGTGAGGCAGAGAGAGAGAAAGACAGAGAGAGAACATAAGAAATAGGAGCAGGAATAGGCCACTTGGCCCCTCGAGCCTGCTCCGCCATTTAATAAGATCATGGCTGATCTTGGGCTCAAAGCCACTTCCCTGCCCACTGCCCATAACCCTTCACTCCCTTATCTTGCAAAAATCTGTCTATCTCCACCTTAACTATATTTAATGACCCAGCCTCCACAGCTCTCTGGGGCAGAGAATTCCACAGATTTACGACCCTCTGAGAGAAGAAATTCCTCCTCATCTCAGTTCTAAAAGGGCGAACCTTATTCTGAAACTATGCCCCCGAGTTCTAGATTCCCCCACGAGGGGAAACATCCTCTCTGCATCTACCTTGTCGAGCCCCCTCAGTATCTTATATGTTTCAATAAGATCACCTCTCATTCTTCTAAATTCCAATGAGTATAGGCCCAGCCTGCTCAACCTTTCCTCATAAGTCAACCCCCTCATCTCTGGAATTAACCTAGTGAATCATCTCTGAACTGCCTCCAATGCAAGTATATCCTTCCTTAAATAAGGAGACCAAAACTGTATGCAGTACTCAAGGTGTGGTCTCACCAATACTCTGTACAGTTGTAGCAGGACTTCCCTACTTTTATACTCCAACCCCCTTGAAATAAAGGCCAACATTCCATTTGCCTTTTTGATTACTTGCTGTACCTGCATGCTAACTTTTTGTGTTTCATGCACAAGGACCCCCAGGTCCCTCTGAGCTGTAGCATTTTGTAATCTCTCTCCATTTAAATAATAATTTGCTTTTTTATTTTTCCTGCCAAAGTGTATAACCTCGTACTTTCCCACATTATACTCCATCTGCCAAATGTTTGCCCACTCACTTAGCCTGTCTATATCCCTTTGCAGGTTCTTTGAGTCCTCTGCACAACTTGCTTTCCCACCTATCTTTGTATCAGCCGTAAACTTGGCTACATTACACTCGGCCCCTTCATCCAAGTCATTAATATAGATTGTAAATAGTTGAGGCCCCAGCAATGATCCCTGTGGCACCCCACTAGTTACCGTTTGCCAACCGGAAAATGACCCATTTATCCCGACTCTCTGAATTCTGTTAGTTAGCCAATTCTCTATCCATGCTAATATATTACCCCCAACTCCGTGAGCTCTTATCTTATGTTAGAGACAGAGAGAGAGAGAGAGACAGAGAGAGAGAGAGAGAGAGAGAGAGACAGAGAGAGTGAGACAGACAGAGAGAAACAGTGAGGGAGACAGCCTGTGTGATGTGACTCTGTTAGTCTGTGACATAAGAACATAAGAACATAAGAAATAGGAGCAGGAGTCGGCCATTCGGCCCTTCGAGCCTGCTCCGCCATTCAATGAGATCATGGCTGATCTTCTGCCTCAACTCCATTCACCGGCCCGATTGCCATATCCCTTGATGCCCTTACTAGTCAGAAATCTATCGACTTCTGTTTTGAATATACCCAATGACTGAGCCTCCACAGCCCTCTGGGGTAGAGAATTCCAAAGATTCACCACCCTCTGTGTGAAGAAATTTCTTCTCATCTCAGTCCTGAATGGCCTACCCTTTATCCTGAGGCTGTGGCCCCTGGTTCTAGACTCCCCAGCCAAGGGAAACATTCTCCCAGCATCCACCCTATCAAGCCCTGTAATCATTTTGTATGCTTCAATGAGATCCCCTCTCATTCTTCTGAATTCAAGAGAGTACAGGCCTAGTTTACTCAATCTCTTCTCATACGACAGTCCCGCCATCTCAGCAATCAATCTCGTGAACCTTCGTTGCACTCCCTCTATGGCAAGTATATCCTTCCTTAGGTAAGGAGACCAAAATTGTACACAATACTCCAGGTGTGGTCTCACCAAGGCCCTATATAATTGGAGTAAGACTTCTTTACTCCTGTACTCAAATCCTCTTGTAATGAAGGCCAGCATACCATTTGCCTTCCTAATGGCTTGCTGCACCTGCACATTCAGTGACTCATGTACAAGGATACCCAGGTCCCTTTGAGCATCTGCATTCCCCAATCTTTCACCATTTAGGAAATACTCTGCCTTTCTGTTTTTTCTACCAAAGTGGATAACTTCACATTTATCCACATTATGTTCCATCTGCCATGTTCTCGCCCACTCACTGAGCCTGTCGAGATCCCCTTGAAGCCTCTTCACATCCTCTTCGCAACTGACACTGCCACCTAGCTTTGTGTCATCAGCAAATTTGGAAATGTTACATTTAGTCCCCTCATCCAAATCATTGATATAGATTGTGAATAGCTGGGGCCCAAGTACCGATCCTTGCGGTACCCCACTAGTCACAGCCTGCCATCCTGCAAAAGAGCCGTTTATCCCTACTCTTTGTTTTCTATCTGTTAACCAATTCTCAATCCATGCTAGTATATTACCCCCAATTCCATGTGCCCTAATTTTGTTCACCAACCTCTTGTTTGGGACCTTATCGAAGGCCTTCTGAAAATCCAGATACACCACATCTACCGGTTCCCCTTTGTCTACTCCACTAGTTACATCCTCAAAGAACTCCAATAGGTTTGTCAAACAGGATTTCCCTTTCATAAATCCATGTTGACTCTGCCCAATCTTACTATTAGTTTCTAAGTGCCCAGTTATTGCATCCTTTATAATAGATTCCAGCATTTTCCCAACTACTGATGTGAGGCTAACAGGTTTGTAGTTTCCCCGTTTTCTCTCTCCCTCCTTTCTTGAATAGCGGGGTTACATTTGCTATCCTCCAATCTGCAGGAACCGTTCCAGAATCTACAGAATTTTGGAAGATGACAACCAATGCGTCCACTATTCCAATGGCACCTCTTTCAAAACCCTAGGATATAGGTCATCCGGTTCTTGGGATTTATTGACTTTTAGTCCCATTAATTTTGCTAGTACTGTTTTTTTACTAATAATAATTTATTTAAGTTCCTCATTTTCGCCACACCCTTGGTTTTCTCATATTTCTAGGAGGTTTTTTGTGTCTTCCTCCGTGAAGACAGAAACAAAGGGGGAAAAATTCAGCTGCTTGCGCCTCCCGTTAGCGCCTTAAATGGGCGCTAATGGGGCGTAAAGCAGCTAACGCCCGGGCGCAGCGCCGCCCACGCCTCCCGAAAAATTTAGTGGGAGGTTAGCGGCGGCGGCAGCCGGTAGCGCCCTGTGGCGCTGCGCCGCCGGCGATGACGTCATCGCCGTGCGCAGCGCCCCGCTCGCGCCCCGGCCGTGATCTTCAGTCGCGCCCCCTGATTTACCGCCAGACGCTATGTCCGACGGGTTCAGGGGGGCGTACGTGCGGCCGGGGCGGCGATATTTAAAGGGGAGGTGGCAGGCGGCCATTTTTGTTGCTGGCCGCCTGCCAGCACCTGCCCCCGTTGCTGTCCCCGGCCCCCGTGAAGCCCCCCCACCGTGAAGTGCCGGCTGCGCTCCAAGAGCCCGGCACTTCTCTTGAGTGCCGGGCTCTTTTGCCGGCACTCCCGATCCCTGGGAGCCCAGCTGGGCCCCGGTTCGCGCTGCGCAAGGCCCCTCCCCTTTAAGAAGGGGAGGAAGGCCTGCAATACCGCGGCGCGACGTGCCGCAGCGCGTGGCGCTGCGGCACGTAGCGCCAGGATATTCACTCGCAGCGCCCCAAGAGGGATGCGGGGTGCTTCCAGTTGCGCCCCGCTTCCCTCTTGGGGCGCAACCACTGAAGTTCCGGCGCGGGGCCGCTAATTTTTTCGGGGCGCTAAAAGTCGCGCCCCGGCGAGGTTAGCGCCCCAAATGGGGCGCGACTCAATTTTTACCCCAAAGTATTTATTTAATTTCCCTGCCATTTCCTCATTCCCCATTATAAATTCTCCCGTCTCTGACTGTAAAGGACCTACATTTACCTTCACCAGTCTTTTCCTTTTCACATACCTATAGAAACTTTTACAATCTGTTTTTATATTTTTCGCTAGTTTGTGCTCATATTCCATTTTCCCTTTCTTTATCAATTTCTTGGTCTCCCTTTGCTGATGTCTGAAATGATCCCAATCCTCAGGCTGACCGCTTTTTCTGGCAACTTTATAAGTTTCCTCATTTGACTTAATACTAGCTTTAATTTCTTTTGTTAGCCATGGTTGGATCATTTTTCCTTTTGGGTTTTTATGCCGTGGAGTAATATATGTTTGTTGCAAATTATGCATTATTTCCTTGAATGTTAGCCATTGTATGTCCACCTTCATACCTTTT
This sequence comes from Squalus acanthias, assembly GCA_030390025.1. NCBI lineage: Eukaryota > Metazoa > Chordata > Chondrichthyes > Squaliformes > Squalidae > Squalus > Squalus acanthias. The sequence continues at coordinate 27,601 of JASTWF010001495.1, read as the reverse complement.
AGTGTAGTCTCCCAATCTACCATGGCCAACTTGTCCCTCATACCCTTGTAGTTTCCTTTGTTTAGATTGAAGACCTTAGTTTCAGATTGGACGACATCACTCTCAAACTTAATGTAAAATTCAATCATATTGAATTGTCCCTAAAGGCCCCTTTACCACAAGATTATTGATTAGCCTTTTCTCATTACACATTACCAGATCCAGAATAGCCTGTTCCCTGGTTGGTTCCTCCACATACTGATCCAGGAAACCATCTCGCATGCATTTCAAGAATTCGTCCTCCACACCATTAGTGGTAATTTGATTTGCCCAGTCAATATGTAGATTAAAGTCCCCCATGATTACCGTATTGCCCTTGTTACATGCACTTCTAATCTCTTGATTGATACTGTGCCCTACATTACCATTACTGTTTGTTGGCCTATACACAACTCCCACCAATGTTTTCCGCCGTTTGCTGTTTCTTAGCTCCACCCAAACTGATTCCAGTTCCACATCACGATCTGCTAAACCAAGATCTTTTATCTCTACTGTACCGATCTCATCCCTTATTAACAGCGCTACGCCACCTCCTTTTCTTTTTTGTCTGTCCTTCCTAAATGTTGAGTACCCTGGAACATTCAGTTCCCAGCTTTGGTTACCCTGCAACCATGTCTCTGTAATGGCAATTACATCATACCCATTTACTTCTATTTGTGCCATTAATTCATCCACCTTGTTGCAAATGCTACGTGCATTTAGATAAAGTGCCTTCAACTTTGCCTGCTTAATATTTTTCTGCACTTTGACCCTCTTTACTGTTGGCCTTTGTTTCTGCTCCCTACTAGTTTTGCTGACTACTTTTCTAACTTGCACTTCCAGCTTTGTTTCTCTCCGTTCTGGGCCCACACTTAGGTTCCCAGCCCCCTGACAAACTAGTTTAAATCCTTCCCAACAGCACTAGCAAACCCCCCTGCGAGGATGTTGGTCCCGGCTCCGTTGAGGTGTAACCCGTCCAGCTTGTACAGGTCCCACCTTCCCCAGAATCGGTCCCAATGCCTCAGGAATTTAAATCCCTCCCTCCTACACCATCTCTCCAGCCACACATTCATCTGGTCTATTCTCCTATTTCTGCTCTCGCTAGCACGTGGCACTGGGAGTAATCCTGAGATTACTACCTTTGAGGTCCTGCTTTTTAATCTCTTTCCTAGCTCCCTAAACTCTGCTTGCAGGACCTCGTCTCTCTTTCTACCCATGCTGTTGGTACCGATATGGACCACGACCTCTGGCTGTTCACCCTCCCCCTTCAGAGTGTCCTGCAGCCGCTCAGTGACATCCTTGACCCTGGCACCAGGGAGGCAACATACCATCCTGGAGTCACGTCTGCAGCCACAGAAATGTCTATCTGTTTCCCTTATGATAGAATCCCCTAACACTATTGCTCTCCCACTCTTTTTCCTCTCCTCCTGTGCAGCTGAGCCACTCGTAGTGCCACGGACTTGGCTCTTGCTGCATTCCCCTGAGAAACCATCTCCCCCATCAGTATCCAAAACGGAAAATCTGTCGGAGAGGGAGATTGACCCAGGGGACTCCTGCACTATCTTCCTAGTTCTTTTACCCTGTCTGGTGGTCACCCATTCACTTTCTGCCTGTGCACTCTTTACCTGCGGTGTGACCAGCTTGTTAAACGTGCTATCCACGAAGATCTCAGCCTCGCGGATGCTCCACAGTGACTCCAGCCACAGCTCCAGCTCCGAAACGCGGATTTCAAGTAGCTGCAGCTGGTGACACTTCCTGCACATGTGTTTGCCCTGGACACCTAAAGTGTCCCTGACTTCCCACATAGCACAGGAGGAGCACTCCACGCAGCCGAGCTGCCCTGCCATGTCCTACCCTTAACTTTCTCCCTTTACTTCCTCTAAATTAAAGAATATTAAATACACTAGAGACCTTACTTCACTTTAAACACTACTTACTCTAAACTAGAGACCTTACTTTGACTTTAACGACTGGACTGTAGAAATACTCACCAGGTCCAACTTACCAATCAGCTCCTTCCCTGGTTGTGACGTCACTTTAGCGGTTTCGCAGTTGTTGTTTGAGTGCTCCCGCTCTCGGACTCTCCTTGGTGTAAAGTAAGAACCAATTCCTACAGGGTGAAAAGTTAGGAAAAGCAAAGGCGAAGCAAGGGAGCTCCTCCTTCCACTCCTCACCCAACTCCCTGACTCACCCAACTCGCAGCACTCTGTTCAAACCACACTCAGTGCAAATGGCACTACAAAGCCTGTGTTTATAGGCCCTGAAACAAAGGAGCTTGCTGAGCCCTGCTACAGGAAAACCAGTTTAATCTAGTTTCCCTAATTAACTGCCTTCAGCTACTCTGAATTGTAGGCCTTGTATATCCCTTTATAACCCTGCTTAAAGCTGGGAAATTTAGATTTTAAACAGTAACAGTAAATGTGAAGAAAACAAAAGTTTGATTTTAGCAAACAGTCAAGACTCCCTGACTCACCCAACTCGCAGCACTCTGTTCAAACCGCACTCAGATGAGACGGTGTCAGTCTGTGTGATGTGATGGTTTCAGTCTGTGTGATGTGACGGTTTCAGTCTGTGTGATGTGACGGTTTCAATCTATGTGATGAGACAGTGTCAGTCTGTGTGATGTGATGGTGTCAGTCTGTGTGATGTGACGGTTTCAATCTGTGTGATGAGACAGTGTCAGTCTGTGTGATGAGACGGTGTCAGTCTGTGTGATGTGACGGTGTCAGTCTGTGTGATGTGACAGTGTCAGTCTGTGTGATGTGACAGTGTCAGTCTGTGTGATGTGACAGTGTCAGTCTGTGTGATGTGACAGTGTCAGTCTGTGTGATGTGATGGTTTCAGTCTGTGTGATGTGATGGTGTCAGTTTGTGTGATGTGACAGTGTCACTCTGTGTGATGTGAAGGTGTCAGTCTGTGTGATGTGACAGTGTCACTCTGTGTGATGTGACGGTGTCAGTCTGTGTGATGTGACAGTGTCAGTCTGTGTGATATGAGAGTGTCAGTCTGTGTGATGTGACGGTATCAGTCTGTGTGATGTGACAGTGCAAGTCTGTGTGATGTGACAGTGTCAGTCTGTGTGATGTGATGGTTTCAGTCTGTGTGATGTGATGGTTTCAGTCTGTGTGATGTGACGGTTTCAGTCTGTGTGATGTGATGGTGTCAGTCTGTGTGATGTGCCGATTTCAAGTAGAGTGATGTGACGGTTTCAGTCTGTGTGATGTGACGGTGTCAGTCTGTGTGATGTGACGGTTTCAGTCTGTGTGATGTGATGGTGTCAGTCTGTGTGATGTGACGATTTCAAGCTGTGTGATGTGACGGTTTCAGTCTGTGTGATGTGATGGTGTCAGTCTGTGTGATGTGACGGTTTCAGTCTGTGTGATGTGATGGTTTCAGTCTGTGTGATGTGATGGTGTCAGTCTGTGTGATATGACGGTGTCAGTCTGTGTGATGTGACAGTGTAAGTCTGTGTGATGTGATGGTGTCAGTCTGTGTGATGAGACGGTGTCAGTCTGTGTGATGTGAGAGTGTCAGTCTGTGTGATGTGACGGTGTCAGTCTGTGTGATGTGACGGTGTCACTCTGTGTGATGTGACGGTGTCACTCTGTGTGATGTGACGGTGTCAGTCTGTGTGATGTGACAGTGTAAGTCTGTGTGATGTGATGGTGTCAGTCTGTGTGATGTGACGGTGTCAGTCTGTGTGATGTGACAGTGTCACTCTGTGTGATGTGATGGTGTCAGTCTGTGTGATGTGACGGTGTCACTCTGTGTGATGTGACGGTGTCACTCTGTGTGATGTGACGGTGTCAGTCTGTGTGATGTGACGGTGTCAGTCTGTGTGATGTGACGGTGTCACTCTGTGTGATGTGACGGTGTCAGTCTGTGTGATGTGACGGTGTCAGTCTGTGTGATGTGACGGTGTCAGTCTGTGTGATGTGACGGTGTCAGTCTGTGTGATGTGACGGTGTCAGTCTGTGTGATGTGACGGTGTCAGTCTGTGTGATGTGACGGTGTCAGTCTGTGTGATGTGACGGTGTCAGTCTGTGTGATGTGACGGTGTCAGTCTGTGTGATGTGACGGTGTCAGTCTGTGTGATGTGACGGTGTCAGTCTGTGTGATGTGACGGTGTCAGTCTGTGTGATGTGACAGAGTCACTCTGTGTGATGTGACAGTGTCACTCTGTGTGATGTGACGGTGTCACTCTGTGTGATGTGACAGAGTCACTCTGTGTGATGTGACAGAATCACTCTGTGTGATGTGACGGTGTCACTCTGTGTGATGTGACAGAGTCACTCTGTGTGATGTGACGGTGTCAGTCTGTGTGATGTGACAGTGTCACTCTGTGTGATGTGACAGAGTCACTCTGTGTGATGTGACGGTGTCACTCTGTGTGATGTGACGGTGTCACTCTGTGTGATGTGACGGTGTCAGTCTGTGTGATGTGACGGTGTCAGTCTGTGTGATGTGACGGTGTCACTCTGTGTGATGTGACGGTGTCAGTCTGTGTGATGTGACGGTGTCAGTCTGTGTGATGTGACAGTGTCAGTCTGTGTGATGTGACAGAGTCAGTCTGTGTGATGTGACAGAGTCACTCTGTGTGATGTGACGGTGTCAGTCTGTGTGATGTGACAGAGTCACTCTGTGTGATGTGACGGTGTCAGTCTGTGTGATGTGACGGTGTCACTCTGTGTGATGTGACAGAGTCACTCTGTGTGATGTGACAGTGTCACTCTGTGTGATGTGACAGAGTCACTCTGTGTGATGTGACAGAGTCACTCTGTGTGATGTGACGGTGTCACTCTGTGTGATGTGACAGAGTCACTCTGTGTGATGTGACGGTGTCAGTCTGTGTGATGTGATGGTCTCAGTCTGTGTGATGTGACGGTGTCAGTCTGTGTGATGTGACGGTGTCACTCTGTGTGATGTGACGGTGTCAGTCTGTGTGATGTGACGGTGTCAGTCTGTGTGCTGAGGGAGTTTGAGCAGCTAGGGGCCAAATTAAAAAGCAGAACCTCGAGGGTAATAATCTCTGGATTACTACCTGAGCCACGAGCAAATTTGGCTAGGGTAAATAAAATCAGGGAGTTGAATGCGTGGCTCAAAGACTGGTGTGGGAAAAATGGGTTTTGCTTCTTGGGACACTGGCACCAGTACTGGGGCAGGAGAGAGCTGTTCCGTTGGGACGGACTTCACTTGGCCAGTGCTGGGACTAGTGTCCTGGCGAATCGAATAACTAGGGCTGTGGAGAGGGCTTTAAACTAATTAGTGGGGGGGAGGTTTCAAGAGAGCAAAAAATAAAAATGACAACAGAGAGGGTCATAGACATAGGTAGCAGTAGGGGAATCACAAATCAGAGCGTGGCAGGAAGGGACAGAGTGTGTGGAGTAAAAGGTAAACTGGTAAAAAGTGAAAAAGCAGGAACTAAGTGCCACAAAGCATATTTGAAAGTTCTCTATCTGAATGCACGTAGCATTCGTAACAAAATAGACGAGTTAATGGCACAAATAACTACATATGGGTATGATATTGTGGCCATTACAGAAACATGGCTGCAGGGTGACAATGCCTGGGAATTAAACATACCAGGTTATTTAACGATCAGGAAGGACAGGCAGGAAGGAAGGGGAGGTGGGGTGGCTATGTTAATAAAGGAAGGAATCACTGTAATACAGAGTAATGATATTGGGTCAAAAAATCATGATAATGAAACAGTTTGGGTGGAGATAAGGAATAATAAGGGGAAAAAAACATTAGTGGGCGTAGTCTATAGGCCTCCGAACAGTTGCAACTCTATTGGACGGAGTATCAATCAGGAAATAGTTGAGGCATGTAATAAGGGAACATCTATAATTATGGGGGATTTTAACTATCATATTAATTGGACAAATCAAATGGGGCAGGGCTGCCTTGAGGATGAGTTCATTGAGTGTATTAGGGATGGGTTTCTTGAGCAGTATGTAACTGAACCGACCAGGGGGCAAGCAACCTTAGATCTGGTCCTGTGTAACGAGACAGGATTAATTAAAAATGTCCTAGTAAAGGATCCCCTTGGAATGAGTGACCATAACATGGTTGAATTCCATATTCAATTAGAGGGTGAGAAGGTTGGATCTCAAACAAGCGTGCTAAGCTTGAATAAAGGAGACTATGAAGATATGCGAGCGGAATTGAGTAGAGTGGATTGGGAAAATAGATTAAAGGGTAAGACGACACATGATCAGTGGTGTACATTCAAGGAGTTATTTTACAACTTCCAAAAAAAATATATTCCACTGAAAAGAAAAGGGTGTAAAAGAAAGGACAGTCATCCGTGGCTAAGTAAAGAAATTAAGGATAGTATTCGACTAAAAACAAGGGCATATAAGGTAGCGAAATCTAGTGGGAGGACAGAGGATTGGGAAAACTTTAAAAGGCAGCAAAAAATAACAAAAAGATTGATTAAGAAAGGGAAGATAGATTATGAAAGTAAATTAGCAAAAAATATAAAAACAGATAGTAAGAGTTTTTATAGTTATATAAAAAGAAAAAGGGTGGCTAAAGTAAATGTTGGTCCCTTAGAGGATGAGACCGGGAAATTAATGGTGGGAAATATGGAGATGGCAAAAACACTGAATGAATATTTTGTATCAGTCTTTACAGTAGAGGACACTAAGAATATCCCAACACTGGACAAACAGGGGGCTATAGGGGGAGAGGAGCTAAACACGATCAAAATCACTAAGGAAGTGGTACTCGGTAAAATAATGGGACTCAAGGCGGATAAATCACCTGGACCTGATGGCTTACATCCTAGAGTCTTGAAGGAAGTGGCGGTAGGGATTGTAGATGCATTGGTAATAATTTTTCAAAACTCCCTGGATTCCACTAAGGTCCCGGCAGACTGGAAAACTGCTAATGTAACACCCTTATTTAAAAAGGGCAGTAGACAGAAGGCTGGTAACTATAGACCGGTTAGCCTAACATCTGTGGTAGGTAAAATTTTGGAGTCCATTATTAAGGAAACAGTAACAGGACATTTGGATAATCATAATTTAATAGGACAAAGTCAGCATGGTTTTACGAAGGGGAAGTCATGTTTGACAAATTTGCTGGAGTTCTTTGAGGAAGTAACATATAGAGTGGATAAAGGGGAACCAGTGGACGTAGTGTATTTAGACTTCCAAAAGGCATTTGACAAGGTGCCACACAAAAGATTATTGCTTAAGGTAAAAAATCACGGGATTGGGGGTAATATTCTGGCATGGATAGAGGATTGGCTATCTAACAGAAAGCAAAGAGTTGGGATAAATGGTTCATTCTCAGACTGGCAATCAGTAACTAGTGGTGTTCCACAGGGGTCAGTGCTGGGTCCCCAACTCTTCACAATCTATATTAACGATTTGGAGGAAGGGACCAAGTGTAACATATCAAAATTTGCAGATGATACAAAGATGGGAGGGAAAGTAGTGAGTGAGGAGGACATAAAAAACCTGCAAGGGGACATAGACAGGCTAAGTAAGTGGGCAGAGATTTGGCAGATGGAATACAACACTGGAAAGTGTGAGGTGATGCACTTTGGCAGGAAAAATCCTAGAGCAATTTATTATCTTAATGGCAAGAAACTGGAGAGTACTGAAGTGCAAAGGGATCTGGGGGTCCTGGTGCACGAAACTCAAAAGGTTAGTATGCAGGTGCAGCAAGTGATTAAGAAGGCAAATGGAATGTTGGCTTTCATTGCTAGGGGGATAGAATATAAAAATAGGGAGGTATTGCTTCAGTTGTACAAGGTATTGGTGAGACCGCACCTGGAATACTGCATACAGTTTTGGTGTCCTTACTTAAGGAAAGACATCCTTGCTCTCGAGGCAGTGCAAAAAAGGTTCACTCGGTTAATCCCGGGGATGAGGGGGTGGTCATATGAGGAGAGGTTGGGTAGATTGGGACTCTACTCATTGGAGTTCAGAAGAATGAGAGGCGATCTTATTGAAACATATAAGATTGTGAAGGGGTTGGATCGGGTGGATGCGGGGAGGATGTTCCCGATGACGGGTGAGACGAGAACTAGGGGACATAGTCTTAGAATAAGGGGCTGCTCTTTCAAAACTGAGATGAGGAGGAACTACTTCACTCAGAGGGTGGTAGGTCCATGGAATATGCTGCCACAAAAAGCTGTAGAAGCTACAACATTAATTAAATTTAAAACAGAAATAGACAGTTTCCTAGAAGTAAAGGGCATTAAGGGTTACGGGGAGCGGGCAGGAATTTGGACATGAGTCTAGGTTCGGATCGGTCATGGCCCTGTGGGTAGTGGAGCGGGCCCAGGGACTGTGTAGCCTGATTCTGCTCCTATTTCGTGTGTGCAATTCTTTTAGCTGCAGGAGATGGTTCTGTGATAGATAGTAGATTGGCGGTTAGGATCAGATCAGCCATGATCTTATTGAATGGCGGAGCAGGCTCGAGGGGCCGATTGGCCTACTCCTGCTCCTATTTCTTATGTTCTTATGTTCTTATGACCGTGTCACTCTGTGTGATGTGACAGAGTCACTCTGTGTGATGTGACAGTGTCACTCTGTGTGATGTGACGGTGTCACTCTGTGTGATGTGACAGAGTCACTCTGTGTGATGTGACAGAGTCACTCTGTGTGATGTGACGGTGTCACTCTGTGTGATGTGACAGAGTCACTCTGTGTGATGTGACGGTGTCACTCTGTGTGATGTGACAGAGTCACTCTGTGTGATGTGACGGTGTCAGTCTGTGTGATGTGACGGTGTCAGTCTGTGTGATGTGATGGTGTCAGTCTGTGTGATGTGATGGTGTCACTCTGTGTGATGTGACGGTGTCACTCTGTGTGATGTGATGGTGTCAGTCTGTGTGTTGTGACGGTGTCAGTCTGTGTGATGTGACGGTGTCACTCTGTGTTATGTGACGGTGTCACTCTGTGTGCTGTGACGGTGTCAGTCTGTGTTATGTGACGGTGTCAGTCTGTGTGATGTGACAGTGTAAGTCTGTGTGATGTGACGGTGTCACTCTGTGTGATGTGACGGTGTCAGTCTGTGTTATGTGACGGTGTCACTCTGTGTGATGTGACGGTGTCACTCTGTGTGATGTGACGGTGTCACTCTGTGTGATGTGACGGTGTCAGTCTGTGTGATGTGACGGTGTCAGTCTGTGTGATGTGACGGTGTCAGTCTGTGTGATGTGACGGTGTCAGTCTGTGTGATGTGACGGTGTCAGTCTGTGTGATGTGACAGTGTCACTCTGTGTTATGTGACGGTGTCACTCTGTGTGCTGTGACGGTGTCAGTCTGTGTGATGTGACAGTGTAAGTCTGTGTGATGTGACGGTGTCACTCTGTGTGATGTGATGGTGTCAGTCTGTGTTATGTGACGGTGTCACTCTGTGTGATGTGACGGTGTCACTCTGTTTGATGTGACGGTGTCAGTCTGTGTTATGTGACGGTGTCACTCTGTGTGCTGGGGTATCTGTGTGTTCAGACTGTGCTCTGCACTTCAGGCTGGAATCAGTGAGATGGATTTCTATGATGGTGCGTGGTGTGCTGGGCACGAGGACAAGAACCAGTGGCTGGAGATCGATGCCCGGAGATTGACGAAGGTCACAGGGTTCATCACCCAGGGCAGGAACTCCATCTGGAGGTGAGTAAGAGCCAAAACTTCTCTCGCTCTCTGTTCCCACTTGTCTCTTCTCTCTTGCTTTCTCCCCACTTCACTCTCTCTCTCTCACTCTCTCTTAAGTATAAGATGTGAGTGTTGATATCATGGACCTGTGGTGTGGTCAGACTCTCCCAGACTGGGGCCTGTTTGATCATGAGAGGGTTTATGGTGTTGCAGAGAGTATGAGGGGAAGTAGAGTGTTCCCTCCCTCTTCCCTCCCTCGCTTCTTCCCTCCTCCCTCCTCCCTCACTCCCTCCTCCCTCCTCCCTCACTCCCTCCCTCACTCCCTCCTCCCTCCTTCCTCACTCCCTCCTCCCGCACTCCCTCACTCCCTCACTCCCTCCCTCACTCCCTCCTCCCTCCTTCCTCCATCCCTCCCTCACTCCCTCCTCCCTCCTCCCTCACTCCCTCCTCCCTCCTCCCTCACTCCCTCCTCCCTCACTCCCTCCCTCCTCCCACCTCCCTCACTCCCTCCTTCTTCCCTCCCTCTTCCCTCCCTCGTTTCTTCCCTCTTCTCTCCTCCCTCCTCCCTCACTCCCTCCCTCCCTCACTCCCTCCCTCACTCCCTCCTCCCTCCTTCCTCACTCCCTCCCTCACTCCCTCCTCCCTCACTCCCTCCTCCCTCACTCTCTCCCTCACTCCCTCCTTCACTCCCTCCTCCCTCCTCCCTCCTTCCTCACTCCCTCCCTCACTCCCTCCTCCCTCACTCCCTCCCTCACTCCCTCCCTCACTCCCTCCTCCCTCCTCCCTCACTCCCCCCTCACTCCCTCCTCCCTCACTCCCTCCCTCCTCCCACCTCCCTCCCTCCTCCCTCCCTCCTCCCTCCATCCTCCTCCCTCCCTCACTCCCTCCCTCCTCGCACCTCCCTCGCTCCTCCCTCGCTCCTCTCTCGTGTTCTGAGTGTGGTGCCGTGGGCCTCCAATACTCTCCCTGTTCCGGCCCCTCAACAAACAACGATCGGTCTATTCCCAGTAGGAACCCCATGAGATTTTGGGGAAGGGGAGAATCGATTTCCAGAGTGGTTGTCATGACAGCATCTCGGACAAAAGGGAATCCTCCCAGCACACGGGCTCTGGCATCTGTGACATCAAAACATCGGGTGTTCCGGCTCCCTGCCCCATCCCCCTCCCCGATTCAACAACACTCAGCAATGGGACAGTATGAGTTGAGCCCCGACGGACGGCCGATTGGCCTTTTCTCACTCCGCACCGAACGTTATCCCACTCTCAATAACGGTGAGAATAGCACCGAGACTTTGGATTCAATTAAATCTGACACAATAAGGAGAGAATTAATGTACCAGTGGGAGGGGCTTCATTGGATTAATTACACAGGATATACGGCACAGAAACAGGCCATTTGGCCCAACCAGTCCTTGCCGGTGTTTATGCTCCACTCGAGCCTCCTCCCGTCTTTCCTCATCTAACTCTATCAGCATCACCCTCTAATCCCTTCTCCCTCATATGCTTGTCCAGCCTCTCCTTAAATGCATCTCTACTATTTGCTTCACGGGGAATGGTAGCACAGTGGTTATGTTACTGGACTAGTGAATCCAGAGGCCTGGACTAGTGATCCCAGGACATGAGTTCAAATCCCATCACTGGGGAATTAAATTCAGTTCATTAAATAAATCTGGAATAATTACTAGTATCAGTAATGGTAACCATGAAACTATCAGATTGTCATAAAAACCCATCTGGTTCACTAATGTCCCAACTGAAGTATTTTGTCCAATTCTGGGCAGCGCACTTTAGGAAGGATGAGAAGACCTTAGAGAGGGTGCAGAAAAGATTTGAGAATGATTCCAGGGATGAGGAACTTCAGTTATGTGGATAGACTGGAGAAGCTGGGATTGTTCTCCTTGGAGCAGAGAAGATTGAGAGGAGATATGATCGAGGTGTTCAACATCATGAGGGTTCGGGACAGAGTAGATAGAGAGAAACTGTTCCCATTGGCAGAAGGGTCGCGAACCAGAGGACACAGATTTAAGGGGATTGGCAAAAGAACCAAAGGTGACATGAGGAAAAACTTTATTACGCAGCGAGTGGTTAGGATCTGGAATGCACTGCCTGAAAGGGTGGTGGAGGCAGATTCAAACGCTGCTTTCAAAAGGGAATTGGAAAAGTATCTGGAGGAAAACAACGTGCAGGGCTCCGGGGAAAGGGCGGGGGAGTGGGACTAGCTGAGAGTCAACACGGGCTCGACAGGCTGAATAGCCGCCTTCCGTGCTGTAACCATTCTATGATTCTATATGAATGTCCTTTAGGGAAGGAAATCTGTCGTCCTTACCCGGTCTGGGCCTATATGTGACTCCAGACCCACAGCAATGTGCTTGACTCTTAACTGCCCTCGAAATGGCCGAGCAAGTCCCTCAGTTGTAACAAACCGCTACGAAATAATAATAATAAAACCGGACGGACCACCCGGCATCGACCTCGGCACCGGCTACGGACACGGCAACAGCACACCCAGCCCAGTCAACCCTGCAAAGTCCTCCTCACCAACATCTGGGGACTTGTGCCACAATTGGGAGAGCTGTCCCACAGACTAGTCAAGCAACAGCCTGATAGTCACAGAATCATACCTTTCAGCCAATGTCCCAAACTCCTCCATCACCATCCCTGGGTATGTCCTGTCCCACCGGTGTCGAAGTTTCGACTTCCGAGTAAGACTCTTGAAACATAAAGTATCGTCAAAGACAGGCTTTATTATTCACTTGCTCGCAAGGAGAATGCATGTAGTCAACGGCTACTGGACACTCTGCCGTACAGAAGGAAAAGCAATATCTTTATACACAGAAAGCAACAGGCTTTTCTATATCACATAACATGTTGTTTAAAGTAAGCTAAGTTAAAACTTAAAAAAATAGAAATGCCTTAAGATAAGACTAGCTAATTTCTACAGTCATGGAGTCTGTCTGTTCTTCTTCTCCCACCAAGGCCAAGGCACCTGGAGTCAAAGGCTAAATGTTTACTTCACTAGTCCTTGGTTATCTCAAGTTGATTAGAAGAAGACTCTTTGTTCTGTACCTGTTGCTGCGAAAACAGCATAGTCTGCAAAGTTTAAATTCATCACCAGGAGAAGTCATAAACAACTACAATCTTTTCCCAGGCAAGTCAGAGTCGGCCATTTTGTATCTCTTATTCTGTGTCTAGGAAGCCATTTTGTGTCCAAGTAAGAAATTACACTTCCACACCGGCAGGACAACCCACCGGCAGGTGGTGACACAGTGGTATACAGTCGGGAGGGAGTGGCCCTGGGACTCCTCAACATTGACTCCAGACCCCGTGAAGTCTCATGGCTTCAGGTCAAGCATAGGCAAGGAAACCTCCTGCTGGTTACCACCTACCGCCCTCCCTCAGCTGATGAATCAGTACTCCTCCATGTTGAACACCACTTGAATGAAGCACTGAGAGTAGCAAGGGCACAGAATGTACTTTGGGTGGGGGACTTCAATGTCCATCACCAAGAGTGGCTTGGTAGCACCACTACTGACCGAGCTGGCCGAGTCCTGAAGGACATAGCTGCCAGTCTGGGCCTGCGACAGGTGGTGAGAGAACCAACACGAGGGAAAAACCTACTTGATCTCATTCTCACCAATCTACCTGTCACAGATGCATCTGTCCATGACAGTATTGGTAGCAGTGACCACCGCACAGTCATTGTGGAGACGAACTCCCGTCTTCACATTGACGACACCCTCCATTGTGTTGTGTGGCACTACCACCGTGCTAAATGGGATAGATTCAGAACAGATCTAGCAGCTCAAAACTGGGCTCCATGAGGCGCTGTGGGCCATCAGCAGCAGCAGAATTGTATTCCACCACAATCTCTAACCTCATGGCCCAGCATATACCTCACTCTACCATTACCATCAAGCCAAGGGACCAACCCTGGTTCAATAAGGAGTGTAGAAGAGCATGGCAGGAGCAGCACCAGCCGTACCTAAAAATGAGTTGCCAACCTGGGGAAGCTGCAACACAGGACTACATGCATGCTAAACAGCGGAAGCAGCATGCTATAGACAGGGCTAAGCGATCCCACAATCAACGGATCAGATCAAAGCTCTGCAGTCCTGCCACATCCAGTCATGAATGGTGGAGGACCATTAAACAACTAACGTGAGGAGGAGGCTCCATGAATATCCCTATCCTCAATGATGGTGGAGCCCAGCACGGGAGTGCAAAAGACAAGGCTGAAGCATTTGCAACCATCTTCAGCCAGAAGTGCCAAGTGGATGATCCATATGAGGTCCCCACCATCACAGAAGCCAGGCTTCAGCCAATTCGATTCACTCCATATGATATCAAGAAACGGCTGAGCGCACTGGATACAGCAAAGGCTATGGGCCCCGACAACATCCCGGCTATCGTGCTGAAGACTTGTGCTCCAGAACTAGCCGCACCTCTAGCCAAGCTGTTCCAGTACAGCTATAACACTGGCATCTATCCGACAATGTGGAAAACTGCCCAGGTATGTCCTGTCCACAAAAAGCAGGACAAATCTAACCCGGCCAATTACCGCCCTATCAGTCTACTCTCAATCATCAGCAAAGTGATGGAAGGTGTTGTCGACAGTGCTATCAAGTGGCACTTACTCACCAATAACCTGCCGAATAACAATCGCCGAATCCCCCACCATCAACATCCTGGTGGTCACCATTGACCAGAAACTTAACTGGACCAGCCACATAAATACTGTGGCAACAAGAGCAGGTCAGAGGTTAGGTATTCTGTGGCGAGAGTCTCACCTCCTGACTCCCCAAAGCCTTTCCACCATCTACAAGGCACAAGGAGTGTGATGGAATACTCTCCACTTGCCTGGATGAGTGCAGCTCCAACACTCAAGAAGCTCGACACCATCCAGGACAAAGCAGCCCGCTTGATTGGCACCCCATCCACCACCTTAAACATTCACTCCCTCCACCACCGGCGTATTGCGGCTGCAGTGTGTACCATCTACAAGATGCACTGCAGCAACTCGCCAAGGCTTCTTCGGCAGCACCTCCCAAACCCGTGACCTCTACCACCTAGAAGGACAAGGGCAGCAGGCGCATGGGAACACCACCAGCTCCAAGTTCCCCTCTAGGTCACACACCATCCTGACTTAGAAATATATCACCGATCCTTCATTGTCGCTGGGTCAAAATCCTGGAACTCCCTCCCTAACAGCACTGTGGGAGTACCTTCACTACACGGACTGCAGCGGTTCAAGAAGGCAGCTCACCACCATCTTCTCAAGGGCAATTAGGGATGGGCAATAAATGCTGGCCTTGCCAGCGACGCCCACATCCCATAACCAATAAAAAAAAAACACACTCTGTTGTAGCGAGTTCCACATTCTCACCACTCTCTGGGTAAAGAAGTTTCTTCTGAATTCTCTATTGGATTTTTTGGTGACTATCTTATATTGATGGCCTCTAGTTATGCTCTTCCCCACAAGTGGAAACATTCTCTGTGTATCCACTCTATCAAAACCTTTCATAATTTTATAGACCTCTATAGTAGGTCACCTCTTTCAAGAGAACAGAGACCCAGCCTGTTCATCCTTTCCTGATATGTATACCCTCGCATTTCTGATATCATCCTTGTAAATCTTCTCTGCACCCTCTCCAGCGCCTCTATATCCTTTTTATAATATGGCGACCAGAACTGCACGCAGTACTCCAAGTGTGGTCTAACCAAGGTTCGATACAGGTTTAGTATAACTTCCATACTTTTCAATTCAATCCCTCTAGAAATAAACCCGAGTGCTTGGTTTGCTTTTTTTATGGCCTTGCTAACCTGTGTCGCAACTTGTGATTTGTGTATTTGTACTCCGAGATCCTTTTGTTCCTCTACCCCACCTAGACTCGCACCCTCCAAGTAATAAGTGACCTCCCTATTCTTCCTACCAAAATGTAATACCTCACATTTATCTGTGTTTAATTTCATTTGCCAATTATTTGCCCATTCCGCAAGTTTATTAATGTCTTCCTGTAATTTGTTGCAGTCCTCCTCAGTATTGACAATCCTCCCCCATAATTTGGTGTCATCCGCAAATTTAGAAATTGTGTTTTTGATTCCAAAGTCTAAATCTTTAATGTAAATTGTGAACAGTGGTCCCAGCACTGATCCTTGTGGAACACAACTACCCACCTTCTGCCACTACCCCATCTCTCTGCTTTCTGTCCTGAAGCCAGCTAGCTATCCATTCTGCTACTTGTTCCCTGACTCCGCATTCTCTGACCTTGTTCATCAGTCTATTATGGGGTACCACATTGAAGACCTTTTGAAAATCTAGATAAATTACACCTACTGCATTACCCTTGCCTATTCTCTCTGTTACCTCTTCAAAAAATTCAATGAGGTTGGTCAAGCAAGACTTTCCCTTTTGAAATCCATGCTGACTATTCCTCATTATCTTTTTTGTTTCTAGATGTTCTTCTATTTTCTCCTTTAGTCGGGATTCCATTATTTTTCCTACCACCTAATGTACCGGAGGAGGGGCTTCGATGTGTTAATGTCCCGGAGGAGGGGCTTCGATGTGTTAATGTCCCGGAGGAGGGGCTTCGATGTGTTAATGTCCCGGAGGAGGGGCTTCGATGTGTTAATGTCCCGGAGGAGGGGCTTCGATGTGTTAATATCCCGGAGGAGGGGCTTCGATGTGTTAATGTCCCGGAGGAGGGGCTTCGATGTGTTAATGTCCCGGGGGAGGGGCTTCGATGTGTTAATGTCCTGGGGGAGGGGCTTCGATGTGTTAATGTCCCGGAGGAGGGGCTTCGATGTGTTAATGTCCTGGGGGAGGGGCTTCGATGTGTTAATGTCCCGGAGGAGGGGCTTCAATGTGTTAATGTCCCGGGGGAGGGGCTTCGATGTGTTAATGTCCTGGGGGAGGGGCTTCGATGTGTTAATGTCCCGGGGGAGGGGCTTCGATATGTTAATGTACCGGGGGAGGGGCTTCGATATGTTAATGTCCCGGGGGGAGGGGCTTCGATGTGTTAATGTCCCGGGGGAGGGGCTTCAATGTGTTAATGTCCCGGGGGAGGGGCTTCGATGTGTTAATGTCCCGGGGGAGGGGCTTCGATGTGTTAATATACTGGGGGAGGGGCTTCGATATGTTAATGTACTGGAGATGGGGCTTCGATATGTTAATGTACTGGAGGAGGGGCTTTGATATGTTAATGTACCGGGGGAGGGGCTTCGATGTGTTAATGTACTGGGGGAGGGGCTTCAATATGTTAACGTAACGGGGGAGGGGCTTCGATGTGTTGATGGACTGGGGGAGGGGCTTCAATATGTTAATCTACTGGGGAGGGACTTCGATATGTTAATGTAACGGGGAGGGGCTTTGATGTGTTAATGTTCCGGGGGAGGGGCTTTGATGTGTTAATGTCCCGGGGGAGGGGCATCGATATGTTAATGTACTTGGGGAGGGGCTTCGATGTGTTAATGTCCCAGGGGAGGGGCTTCGATATGTTAATGTAACGGGGAGGGGCTTCAATGTGTTACTGTCCCAGGGGAGGGGCTTCGATATGTTAATGTACTGGGGGAGGGGCTTCGATATGTTAATGTCCCGGGGGACGGGCTTTGATATGTTAATGTACTGGGGGAGGGGCTTCAATATGTTAATGTCCCGGGGGAGGGGCTTCGATGTGTTACTGTAACAGGGGGAGGGGCTTCGATATGTTAATGTAACGGGGGAGGTACTTCGATATGTTACTGTACTGGGGGAGGGGCTTCGATATGTTAATGTAACGGGGGAGGGGCTTCGATGTGTTAATGTCCCGGGGGAGGGGCTTCGATGTGTTAATGTACAGGGGGAGGGGCTTCGATGTGTAACTGTAACGGGGGAGGGGCTTCGATGTGTAACTGTACTGGGGGAGGGGCTTCGATATGTTAATGTCCAGGGGGAGGGGCTTCGATGTGTTAATGTACAGGGGGAGGGGCTTCGATGTGTAACTGTAACGGGGGAGGGGCTTCGATGTGTAACTGTACTGGGGGAGGGGCTTCGATGTGTTAATGTCCCGGGGGAGGGGCTACGATATGTTAATGTCCCGGGGGAGGGGCTTCGATATGTTAATGTCCCGGGGAGGGGCTTCGATGTGTTAATGTACAGGGGGAGGGGCTTCGATGTGTTAATGTCCCGGGGGAGGGGCTTCGATGTGTTAATGTCCCGGGGGAGGGGCTTCGATGTGTAACTGTAACGGGGGAGGGGCTTCGATGTGTAACTGTACTGGGGGAGGGGCTTCGATGTGTTAATGTCCCGGGGGAGGGGCTTCGATGTGTTAATGTCCAGGGGGAGGGGCTTCGATATGTTAATGTCCAGGGGGAGGGACTTCGATGTGTAACTGTACTGGGGGAGGGGCTTCGATGTGTTAATGTCCCGGGGGAGGGGCTTCGATGTGTTAATGTCCCGGGGGAGGGGCTTCGATGTGTTAATGTCCCGGGGGGAGGGGCTTCGATATGTTAATATCCCGGGGGAGGGGCTTCGATGTGTTAATGTCCCGGGGGAGGGGCTTCGATGTGTTACTGTACCGGGGGAGGGGCTTCGATGTGTTAATGTACTGGGGGAGGGGCTTCAATATGTTAATGTCCCGGGGGAGGGGCTTCGATGTGTTAATGTACCGGGGGAGGGGCTTCGATGTGTTACTTTACCGGGGGAGGGGCTTCGATGTGTTAATATCCCAGGGGAGGGGCTTCGAAGTGTTAATGTCCCGGGGGAGGGGCTTCGATGTGTTAATGTCCCAGGGGAGGGGCTTCGATGTGTTAATGTCCCAGGGGAGGGGCTTCGATGTGTTAATGTCCCGGGGGAGGGGCTTCGATGTGTTAATGTAACGGGGGGATTTTGATGGACTGTCGTCACCCTGATGTTGCTGCGTCCTGTCCCTCACAGTTTGTCTTTTGCCTCTAGCTGGGACTGGGTCTCTTCATACAAACTGCTCTTCAGTAATGATACTTACACCTGGACCCCGTACAGGAACGGGACTGAGGACATTGTGAGTCGCTCTTCCAAGTATTTGTCATAATTGATTCACTACTGTGATGTGAGTGTGAGAATGCGGAGGTTGTGTGAGTGCATATGCGAGCCGAGTGCGAGGGTGCGGGGTGAGTGCAGGTGTGCGGGGCAAGTGTACATGATGTGTGAGCACGGCGAGTGTGAGTGGGTGGAGCAAATGTGCTGTATGAGTGTGAGTGCGCGGGATGAGTGTGAGTGGGTCGAGCAAGTGTGCATGGCGAGTGTGAGCGTGCAGGCAAGTGTGTGCAGGGTGAGTGTGTGCAGGGTGAGTGTGCGAAGCGCATGTGTTTGCGGGGTGAATGTGCAAGTCACGTGTGTGTGCGGAGTGATTGTGCGAGGCGTGTGTGTGAGAGCGGTAAGTGTCCAAGGCCAGCGTGTGTGTGCGGGGTGTGTGTGCAAGGTAAGTGTGCGAGAAAAGTGTGTGAGAGGGATAAGTGTGCAAGGCAAGCGTGATGTGTACGGGAAGAGTGTGCGAGGCGAGTGTGTGTGCAGGGTGAGTGTATGAGGAGAGTGTGTGTGCAGGGTGAGTGTGCGAGGAGAGTGTGTGTGCAGGGTGAGTGTCTGAGGTGAGTGATTGTGCAGGGTGAGTGTGCGAGGAGAGTGTGTGTGCAGGGTGAGTGTATGAGGTGAGTGATTGTGCAGGGTGAGTGTGCGAGGAGAGTGTGTGTGCAGGGTGAGTGTGCGAGGCGAATGTGTGTGCAGGGTGAGTGTGCGAGGCGAGTGTGTGTGCAGGGTGAGTGTATGAGGAGAGTGTGTGTGCAGGGTGAGTGTCTGAGGAGAGTGTGTGTGCAGGGTGAGTGTGCGAGGCGAATGTGTGTGCAGGGTGAGTGTGCGAGGAGAGTGTGTGTGCAGGGTGAGTGTGCGAGGCGAGTGTGTGTGCAGGGTGAGTGTATGAGGCGAGTGTGTGTGCAGGGTGAGTGTGCGAGGCGAGTGTGTGTGCAGGGTGAGTGTATGAGGCGAGTGTGTGTGCAGGGTGAGTGTGCGAGGCGAATGTGTGTGCAGGGTGAGTGTGCGAGGCTAGTGAGTGTGCAGGGTGAATGTGCGAGGAGAGTGTGTGTGCAGTGTGAGTGTATGAGGAGATTGTGTGTGCAGGGTGAGTGTGCGAGGAGAGTGTGTGTGCAGGGTGAGTGTGCGAGGAGAATGTGTGCAGGGTGAGTGTATGAGGAGAGTGTGTGTGCAGGGTGAGTGTATGAGGAGAGTGTGTGTGCAGGGTGAGTGTATGAGGAGAGTGTGTGTGCAGGGTGAGTGTGCGAGGTGAGTGTGTGTGCAGGGTGAGTGTGCGAGGAGAGTGAGTGTGCAGGGTGAGTGTATGAGGCGAGTGTGTGTGCAGGGTGAGTGTATGAGGCGAGTGTGTGTGCAGGGTGAGTGTATGAGGCGAGTGTGTGTGCAGGGTGAGTGTGCGAGGAGAGTGTGTGTGCAGGGTGAGTGTATGAGGAGAGTGTGTGTGCAGGGTGAGTGTGCAAGGAGAGTGTGTGTGCAGGGTGAGTGTATGAGGAGAGTGTGTGTACAGGGTGAGTGTGCGAGGCGAGCATGTGTGCAGGGTGAGTGTATGAGGCGAGTGTGTGTGCAGGGTGAGTGTATGAGGAGTGTGTGCGAAGGATGAGTGTATGAGGCGAGTGTGTGTGCAGGGTGAGTGTATGAGGAGAGTGTGTGCGCAGGGTGAGTGTATGAGGCGAGTGTGTGTGCAGGGTGAGTGTATGAGGAGAGTGTGTGCGCAGGATGAGTGTATGAGGCGAGTGTGTGTGCAAAGGTGAGTGTGTGAGGCGAGTGTGTGTGCAAGGTGAGTGTGCGATGCGAGTGTGTGTGCAGGGTGAGTGTATGAGGAGAGTGTGTGTGCAGGGTGAGTGTGCGAGGAGAGTGTGTGTGCAGGGTGAGTGTGCAAGGCGAGTGTGTGTGCAGGGTGAGTGTGCGAGGAGAGTGTGTGTGCAGGGTGAGTGTGCGAGGAGAGTGTGTGTGCAGGGTGAGTGTATGAGGAGAGTGATTGTGCAGGGTGAGTGTGTGAGGCGAGTGTGTGTGCAGGGTGAGTGTGCGAGGAGAGTGTGTGCGCAGGATGAGTGTATGAGGAGAGTGTGTGTGCAGGGTGAGTGTATGAGGCGAGTGTGTGTGCAGGGTGAATGTGCGAGGAGAGTGTGTGAGCAGGGTGAGTGTGCGAGGAGAGTGTGTGTGCAGGGTGAGTGTATGAGGCGAGTGTGTGTGCAGGGTGAGTGTGCGAGGCGAGTGTGTGTGCAGGGTGAGTGTATGAGGCGAGTGTGTGTGCAGGGTGAGTGTGCGAGGCGAGTGTGTGTGCAGGGTGAGTGTGTGAGGTGAGTGTGTGTGCAGGGTGCGTGTATGAGAAGAGTGTGTGTGCAGGGTGAGTGTGCGAGGCGAGTGTGTGTGCAGGGTGAGTGTGCGAGGAGAGTGTGTGTGCAGGGTGCGTGTATGAGAAGAGTGTGTGTGCAGGGTGAGTGTGCGAGGCGAGTGTGTGTGCAAGGTGAGTGTGCGAGGCGAGTGTGTGTGCAAGGTGAGTGTGCGATGCGAGTGTGTGTGCAGGGTGAGTGTATGAGGCGAGTGTGTGTGCAGGGTGAGTGTGCGAGGCGCGTGTGTGTGCAGGGTGAGTGTGCGAGGAGAGTGTGTGTGCAGGGTGCGTGTATGAGAAGAGTGTGTGTGCAGGGTGAGTGTGCGAGGCGAGTGTGTGTGCAAGGTGAGTGTGCGAGGAGAGTGTGTGTGCAGGGTGAGTGTGCAAGGTGAGTGTGTGTGCAGGGTGAGTGTGCGAGGAGAATGTGTGCAGGGTGAGTGTGCGAGGAGAGTGTGTGTGCAGGGTGAGTGTATGAGGAGAGTGTGTGTGCAGGGTGAGTGTATGAGGAGAGTGTGTGTGCAGGGTGAGTGTGTGAGGTGAGTGTGTGTGCAGGGTGAGTGTATGAGGAGAGTGTGTGTGCAGGGTGAGTGTATGAGGCGAGTGTGTGTGCAGGGTGAGTGTGCGAGGAGAGTGTGTGTGCAGGGTAAGTGTGTGAGGAGAGTGTGTGTGCAGGGTGAGTGTATGAGGAGAGTGTGTGCGCAGGGTGAGTGTGCGAGGAGAGTGTGTGTGCAGGGTGAGTGTGCGAGGAGAGTGTGTGTGCAGGGTGAGTGTATGAGGAGAGTGTGTGTGCAGGGTGAGTGTATGAGGAGAGTGTGTGTGCAGGGTGAGTGTATGAGGCGAGTGTGTGTGCAGGGTGAGTGTATGAGGCGAGTGTGTGTGCAGGGTGAGTGTATGAGGAGAGTGTGTGCGCAGGATGAGTGTATGAGGAGAGTGTGTGTGCAGGGTGAGTGTATGAGGCGAGTGTGTGTGCAGGGTGAGTGTATGAGGAGAGTGTGTGCGCAGGATGAGTGTATGAGGCGAGTGTGTGTGCAAAGGTGAGTGTGCGAGGAGAGTGTGTGTGCAAGGTGAGTGTGCGATGCGAGTGTGTGTGCAGGGTGAGTGTATGAGGAGAGTGTGTGTGCAGGATGAGTGTGCAAGGCGAGTGTGTGTGCAGGGTGAGTGTGCGAGGAGAGTGATTGTGCAGGATGAGTGTATGAGGCGAGTGTGTGTGCAGGGTGAATGTGCGAGGAGAGTGTGTGAGCAGGGTGAGTGTATGAGGAGAGTGTGTGTGCAGGGTGAGTGTGCAAGGCGAGTGTGTGTGGAGGGCGAGTGTGCGAGGAGAGTGATTGTGCAGGGTGAGTGTATGAGGAGAGTGTGTGTGCAGGGTGAGTGTGCGAGGAGAGTGTGTGTGCAGGGTGAGTGTGTGAGGCGAGTGTGTGTGCAGGGTGAGTGTGCGAGGACAGTGTGTGTGCAGGGTGAGTGTATGAGGAGAGTGTGTGAGCAGGGTGAGTGTATGAGGAGAGTGTGTGTGCAGGGTGAGTGTATGAGGAGAGTGTGTGAGCAGGGTGAGTGTATGAGGAGAGTGTGTGTGCAGGGTGAGTGTGCGAGGAGAGTGTGTGTGCAGGGTGAGTGTTCGAGGCGAGTGTGTGAGCAGG
Organism: Squalus acanthias; assembly: GCA_030390025.1. NCBI lineage: Eukaryota > Metazoa > Chordata > Chondrichthyes > Squaliformes > Squalidae > Squalus > Squalus acanthias. Next base: position 4,967 of record JASTWF010001495.1, on the reverse strand, counting down.
GTGAGTGTATGAGGAGAGTGTGTGTGCAGGGTGAGTGTATGAGGAGAGTGTGTGTGCAGGGTGAGTGTATGAGGCGAGTGTGTGTGCAGGGTGAGTGTTCGAGGCGAGTGTGTGTGCAGGGTGAGTGTATGAGGAGAGTGTGTGTGCAGGGTGAGTGCAAAGTGAGTGAGTGTGGGGTGTGTGTGCAGGACAAGTGTGCGAGTGAGTGTGTGCGCGGGATGAGTGTGCAAGGCGAGTGTGTGGGGTTAGTGTGTGTGAGGTGAGTGCGGGGTGAATGTGTGCGACACAGGTGTGTGTGGGGTGAGTGTGCGAGGTGAGTGAGTGTGCGGAGTGTGCGTGCGAAGCGAGTGTTTGTGCAGGGTGTTTGTGCGGGGGCGAGGAGACTCCAGCCAAATCTGGTCGCCCCTTAGCGCCGCCGCTAACAGTTAGCGCCTGGGACTTTAGCGCCAGGCAGATCGTGACGTCAGTGAGCGTGCAACATTCACTGGGCGCCTGATCTGCCAAATTGATTATTGCCCCCTGCCTTAGTGTCTCGGTCCGACAGCGACAGGGAGAGCAGGCGTGAAGCAGGCGGATGCTGGCTCCAGGGGCGCTACTGAAAGGGATGATGAGTAATGAGTCGCAGTTGTCAGGTTCGAGCTGTTTCACAGCTTCCTTGTCAGTTTGACATTGTGCAAGAGTTTAGTTCAGTCATTTAAAGGTTGTTGTGGCTACTAACAATTTGTTACATTTTTTCTGACAAAAAAGTGCTATACTTGGTTACATTAATGGAGTCTGTCCTGGCAGTCGGCCTCACCCTCCAGGATCTACAGCGGAGGGAGCGCAGGCAGCGAGAAAGAATCAAACATGTGGCCAGAGGGAGGAGGAGGGCCATCAGGGCTCTGAACAGGAGGCCTTACCTCCGAGGGTCTTCCGACAGCCAATCCTCCTACCTCCAATTAAGCCAGGGGCAGTGTCTTAGAAGGTTCCGCTTCAGCAAGGAGGTGGTCACAGAACTCCGCCACCTCCTGCAACCAGACCTCGAGCCTCAGATCAGGGCGAGGACGGCTCTCTCAGTGGCAGTCAAGGTCACCGTCGCCCTCAATTTCTTCGCCAGCGTTTCCTTCCAGTCTGCCACAGGGGACATAGGTAACATCTCGCAGTTCACCGTCCATCGCTGCATCCGGGAGGTTACAGAGGCTCTCTCCATTGGAAGGGACGACATTTCCCTCCCCATCACCAGAGACAAGCAGGACGAGCGAGCATGTGACTTTGCCTGGATAGCGGGCTTCCCCATGGTGCAGGGCGCCATTGACTGCACCCACGTGGCTTTGCGGACTCCTCCGCGCTCCTTATCATTTCCCAACAGGCTCTCGGGCACCCTTGGCATTGCACCTATCATCTCCGTGTACATGCCCATCACCCTTCTTCTAAACGCCTCTCCATCGAGGTCCTAATCTGAGTCCTGTGCAGCAGAACTCGCGCTCGAACTCGCCCTCTGGGGAGCTGACTCCAGAGCTACCCTTGCTGCAGCCCGCTCGTCCCTGGTGCCTCACCCTGTGCAGGTCCCGCTACTATACTAGCCTCTAAAGAACGCGGAGTGCCAGTATCTGAGCTGGTGCCTGCGGGTGTGACATGCAGTGTGTTCTTCCTCTTCTTATCCCGCCTCACTCTCAACGGTGCCCTCAGGGACAGGCTGCTCTGGTGCTTGCTCATTATCTGAAAGCATAAAGGCACAAGAGTCGGGTTAAGGTGAGGGGAGGGGGCAGGAAGGGAGAAATGCATGCATACAGCATGATTAGCTGGAAAGTTGTCAGGTGAGAGGGAAGTGGGATGCGAGAAGGAGGAATAGGGATGAACATACCGTTGTTGTCCCCAAGGGGGTCAACGTTGCCGGTGGCCACGGCGCCCGCCACCTGCCGCCCAATGATCTCCAGCACTATTTTCCAGCACAGACAGTGGATGGGTGTCAGCTTGTCCCCCGCCTGTGCGCTCCTGCTCCCTCTTGTTGCGAGCCACCTTGGCCTGCAACAGAAAGGAAAGTGTGTGAGTGAGTGCGGAGCAATGTGTTTGGGTGATGTGCCTGCCATAGTTGAATAGCTGTCATTGTGTGCAAGGTGTGAGATGTGGGTGTGAGTGTTGGTAGGTAGAGATTGTTGCTGTGTGAGTGCTGGGGGTGTGGTGCTTTGGGCAGTGTGTGCAGACTGAGGTTCAGATGGTGGTATGCAGCATTTGTTGAGGCATTGACTCACCATGAGCACCCGAGTGAGGTCGTTAAATTTATTCCTGCACTGTGTGTGGGTCCTGTGGACCACAGTGCTGCCCGAGACCTGATGGGCAACCTCCCTCCACATGGCACAAAAGACTTGCGGCGAGGGCCTCCTGCCACTTGCCGGGTTCAGCACCGCCCTCTGTCTCTCCACAGTGGACACCAACTCCTCTAATGCTTGGTCTGAAAATCTGCGGGCTCTCTCCCTGGGGCATGGAT